>JARHVA010005258.1:915000-1017500 GCA_037957365.1 Torreya grandis | reverse complement strand
TGATATTGATATAAACCTACCACTAAACCATGGCCTTTAATATGATTGGGATGATATATTTTTATATTTATTTGGTAAAATGGTATCACTCTAACCCATCGCCTATGAAGAAACTGAATTACTATAGTAGACAAACTTAAAACACTTTGTACAATGAAAGCTATGACTTTTATTCTGGTTATTTATGATGATAGAAAACATTACATAATGCCTCAATAAATTTTTGAATTTGAATCAATACAAAATCTCAAAATATATTTAAAACAAATTATAAATAAGCTGAGGAAGAAAACAAAAAATAGAGATTTGAAATTAAAGAAAAAATTATCGAAGTTGCAAAGCTTTAGCTTTAACACATGTTAAAAAAAAAAAAAAAAACTATATAAATTTTTAACTTATTCTACCACTCTCCTTTAATTTCTACCTTAAATTTATTTAACATACATAATGCCCAAATGTTGTCTTAGACATTCAAAATTCTCCTATGCTAATGTCTTTGTGAATATATTTGTCAACTTGTCTTTAGATCTACAAAACTCTAAATGGATTTCTTAATTATTCACCAACTCTATGATGAAGTGATACTTGGTTTCAATATTATTTCTTATCTTATGAAAAACATGATTCTTTAAAAATGGAATTGTTGATTCATTATCACAAAATACTAGTGTATAATTCTCCTACTTATGTAATATATCTATCAAAAATCTCTACAGCCATGTTTTTTGACATGATGTTGATGTTTCTACCACATACTCTACTTATACTAACAAAAATCTCATTATATCCTACTTATTTAATGCCAATGAAGCCACACCTATGCCAAAATGAAAAACATATCCAGAAGTACTCTTTCTATCATCCATGCTACCTGTAAAATCACTATCAGTATAGCCAATCACATCAAAATCATTAATTTTATAATATACTATTACATATCCTATTATTATTTTGATATATATAAATATTATCTTCCCAACTTGCCTTGTATTTGTGAGCTATATCAATCTTCCAACAATTTTTTGGAACATAGTTGGATCATTATTAGATCCCTTATCTTTGTTATTTTTTGTACATGTTGTAATTGGGTTTAGTGGTGGATTACAATTAATCAATTGAATCTTATCATCACATATTTGGAATACTCAGATTGACAAATAATTGTACTAATATCTGATTGAATAGATTCAATGCCCATAAAATATTTTTTCAATCTTAAAGTTGTCATTTAAAATTATTTATTCATTAGTGATTTGAACATGTCTACATAAAATTTCTAGTAAATATTAAGTCATTAACATATAAACATACATTAAAAATTTGACCTTACTTGTAAATTTTTGCATATAGTATAGGGTCACATCTATTTCTATTGAATACATTGCTTATCAAGTATGAGTCAATCCAACTATAACATGCTCTTGGTACTCATTTGAGTCCATAAAGAGTTTTATTCAATATGTATACATTTTATTCATGTTCATGCACTTCATAAACCTAGTGGTTGTTCCATATTGATGCAAAAAAAATATATTTCAACCTTTTGGAGGCTATAACTTTTAACTTGTAACTTCATTTGAGCTCTTCCATGTGCCAAAATGATCTTATCAAAAAGTTTGATTCTGACCTAAGGTGATTTATCCCCATAGATTTGATTTCAATTTTTTTGAAGTTCAAACATGATCATCTGAGGGTCCAAAATTAATATTTAATGATTTTTTAAAGAATTTTCTAGTTTTAGAAATTATATATTTTTAAAACTAGACATGAACTTTAGTTGAATTTAGTCCCATAGAATGCTTTTACAATTTAGAATTTTTATGGAAAATTTGAGTTGTGTGTGCTTGCATGTGAAAATTATTATATATAGCGGCTTCTAAAAATAATTTTTCTTAGATTTTAGTTTTTTTAAAAAAAATAAATAAATTGTTGAGTTGAGGCTTATTTAAGTATGGTTTGGATTTGTAATTATTTCAAGTAATTATCAATAAGACTCAAATTTAATCTTGAAATAATTATAAACCCAAACCATTCTTAAATAATCCTCAACTCAAAAAATTATTTTTACATGCAAAATTAAAAAAAAACTAAAATCTAAAAAAAATGGCTATTTTTAGCAGTCGTTTATAATAAGTTTTGAATGCAAGTGAGTGGCTCTAAAAATTTACCTAAATATACTAAATGCTAAATTATCCTATGGGATGTAATTTAACTGATGTTGATGTCTGGTTCTAAAAATATATAGTTTATAAAAATAGAAAATTCTTGAAAAAAACATTAAATGTTAATTTTAGACCCTCAGATGATCATGTTTAGCCTCTAAAAAATATCAAAATCAAATATAAAGGGATATATCTCCTTATATCAGGATAAAATTTTTCAATATGGTTGTTTTGGCATGTGGAAGAGCTCAAACAAAGTCATGGGTCAAAAGTTATGGCCTTCAAAAGGTTGGCCTATTTTTTTTGCATCACACATATACTTATTCTTCAAAAAAGTAATTCAAAAATTTTGATTTGGCATTCATTTGGTAAACCTTCTAATTATTTTATGCTGCTTTGAATAAAACCATCTTGATTTTATCAAGTCTTTCAATTGGGAAAAATGTCTCGTTATAATTAATTCCGTGATGTTGAGAAAAACCTTTTGTTACTAACCTTGCTTTATACCTATCAATTTCTCCTTCTACATTGAACTTGGTATTATATACCTATTTGAATCCTTTGTTGTCTTCACCTTAAGTTAGATCTACTAGTTCCCATGTTTTATTTGTTTCAATTGAATCCATCTATTCATCCATAACCTTCATCCAATTATCTTCCTTATTTGTTTTTTAAAAATATACAAGATCACGAGAGGATAAAGCAAAACTTAAATGTAAATCTAAATTCTCTTATCCTTAATATTAAATTTCTTTCAAGATTCTTATTTTTTTACATTTGTACCTTTATCTTAATGAGAAAAGTTTAGGATATGATTCATTATGACAGGCATGTATTGATGATTAACCTAGCACAAAATTATTTGGTGTTCTTAGCTCTCTTGAATTAGATCCTTGTAGATTCCGTGTTGGAGTACCTATTACTTCTAAATTTGGCTGGCCACCTTGCACACCTTATTATTATTTTTGAGGTATTGTTGCTCTAATTGTAATTGATAAGTCAATGCTTCCATCCAAATATTCTTCATATTTGAATTCAACATCTTTATTAATGATTACCTTTTTGGTAATTAGATTGTATAATTTGAAAGCTTTTGACTACTCACTATAACCAATAAAGATATATTTTTCACCTCTATCATCCATCTTTATTCTTATTTATTATAGCACATGTGCATATTACACACATCCAAAAACTCTTAAGTGAGATACATTTTACCTTATTCTACTCCATGCTTCATGTGGAATTTTGTCCTTAAAACTCTTTGAAGGACAGCTATTTAGAATATAAATTGCACATGCAAATGTATCTACCCAATATTCATTGGATAAGTGTTTGGCCTTCAACATGTTCCTATTCATATCCATGATTTTTTTATTATTCCTCTTAGAAACACCATTCTATTATGGTGTGTATCTTTTAGTAATTTTTTTCTTAATTCCATGATTCCTAAAAAAATATAGAATATCACTTGATGTTTATTCACCACCTCTATCTTACCTGAGTACCTTGATATATAGCCCAATTTCTTTTTCAATAATTGCTTTAAAATCCTTGAATATTTTAAATCCTTCAAACTTATGCTTAAAAAAATATGTCCATGTTTTCCTGCGAAATTCATCAATGAATGTTAGAAAATATAATATTCTTCCTAATGTTGTAGTCTGCAAGGGTCCACATATAACTATGTGAAAATATTGAATGGTGCCTTTGATTTGTAAGATATCACTATTTGAAAACTTTACCTATGTTATTTTCCAAAAATATAACTCTCACATGATCTCAATTGTTGCTCAACTGGTGGTAATCCTCTCACCATCTACTTCTTTTGCAATCAAGTCAAACCTCCAAAAATGAAGATTTTCATACCTTAGATTCCATAATCATGTCAAATAAAAATGGGCTGCCTTGTAAATGCCATAGGATCTTCTTGTCTTGACATTTTAATCTTGATTCAAAGTGGTAACATTTAGTTCCTAGTCATCTCAACATTTACAAACAACCTGCCACTTATAAATCTATCTAATGTAGTGCACATATTATATTTAAATGATACTACATAAATTTTCTACACAAGCTACCCAACACTCATGAGATCATGCTTCAAACTTCAAACAAAATAAGCATTTAAAATATACTTTATTTTACCATGTTTTGTGAAAATTTGAATCACAACATTACCAATCACTAATAATTTATTATCATTGCCTAGCTTGACTTATGACTTTAGAGAACTATCTAAGATTGTAAACAAATCTTTATTTCCTGTCATATGATTACTACATCCACTATCTAAGAACCAAATATAACTAGAACTCTCTTAAGCAATATGACATGTAATGAATAGTAACTCAAATTTATTTTCATATACATTTGAAAAAAATACATTTTTTTACCCTTCTTGTTTCTTCTAGCACTCATGCATAATGACCAAGCTTATTATAATAATGACATCAAACATCATATTTATCATACCTTTGATAATTATGATGAGACTACTTGCACCCTCTGAAACTATAAGTATTAAAATTTTGATTTGTCCTTTCACCTTGATCTAGACTACTCCTTCCACCTCTTTGATTATTATTTCTACCTTTACCTTTGAATCTTGACCTTCCTCTTTCTCTACCTCTGCTAAATCAAACCTATGATTTAAAAGCATTCTCTAAAGAGGAAGTGTTGTTCCTATTCATTCTATACTCATGAAATAATAAATATGACATCAAATCTTCTACAGATAGTTGTGTTAGATCTTGAGATTCTTTAATAACAACAATGGAGTGAAATTTACCAAGTAGACTCCTAAGTATATTTTATACAACTTTTTGATCAGTTATTTCTTCTTCATGTGATCTAATTTACTTAACAAAATTCATGACCTAACTAAAAAATTGGTTTACATACTTTGAATCTTTCATCAACGTATTCTCAATACTTCTCCTAAGAGATTGTAAATTATCAACTTTGGTGGTTCCCTGATACACTATTTATAGAATATCCCATATCTTCTTGGATCTATTTATTGCTTCAACCTTAGAAAAAATAGACTGATTCATTGCCTATTGAATAAAAATAGGGATATTTCATCTTTCTTCTTGTTTTCTCTAAGTTGGTCCTTCTCTACTTGTGTCAAAACCTGATAGGCTATGTAATATGCAAGATCTTTGAATCTATTCTCCACTATATTCCATACATCATGTGAAAATAAAAAAATTTTCATCTTGAGAGACCAAAAATCATAAATTTTCCATGTAAAAGTTGCAATTTGAGGCTGGGTGACAATATTATTTGCTGCCATGATTTGTTGTAGTGAATCAATTCCATATTTCTCCCTTATTTTTAATGCTATTGAATAGTTATAATTTGGAAGCTTCTCTTTACTATCTTTAGAATACTATGACAAATATTTCAACCTCTTTTGTATTATATGGTAGATAATTGATAGTGTTTTACTCAAATCACCCCTTGTTTCATCAACTTTTGTCTCACTTCTTTGGCAAATTTATTTTGTATTATTATTATTATTATTATTATTATTATTATTATTATTATTATTATTATTATTATTATTATTATTATTATTATTATTATTATTATTATTATTACATTATGACTTGGGTGATTTTTATTTTATTTTCCATGGCAATTTTTTCTGCCTTTGTTTTCACTCACCAGCTATCTTGAGGGTTATGTTTTGGTTTGTTTTGTTGACTATATTCAAGAACTTCAACTTTCCCTTGATCCGCGATCACTCTTATCTAATAGTTAGATGATCTTTATTTCAATGCTATTGTGCTCTTTCAATGATTAGCTAGCTATTATTTCTCCCACATATGGAAACCTAGCTCTGATACCACACTGAAGAAAAAGAATTACTATAGTAGATAAAATTAAAATTTCTTTGCACAATGAAATGTATGACTTTTATTTATCTTCTTTCTAATGATAGAAAAAATTACAAAGAACATCACTAAATAGAGGAATTAAAAGCATTACAAAAGCTCAAAATATTTTAAAAGAATTATAAATAAGTTGAGGAAGAAAAAAAAAATATTTAAAATAGAAAACTTTATCCTAGCTGAGAAATTTTAACTTTAATGCATGTAAAATAAAAAAAATTGTAGAAATTATCAACTTATTCTAATAGCCTAGGTAGTGCAATATCAATATTAAAATATGATTTAGCTAAGAAGCCCTATTGGCCCTCGAAATAGATGGCTACTTCCCTTTTCCCTCTTTGTTTAGTAAATTGGAAAACAATCACACTGACCTAATCTTCTACATAGTGCACTTTGAAGTTTTGGATACCGTTATACTTAGAAGTCCCATAAATTTAAGGGAATGTAAAACATCAAAATTCATAGGGAGAATGTACCCAAATTTTTTGAATCTAGGCCATTTTCATGGCATGAATTGCTCTGACCTTATTGTTATACCACAATCTGATTACTAGATTTATATTTATAATTTTTTTATAAACTAGTTTAACATTCCCAATCACATTATGTAAAGTATACTATTGAGTTTAGTGTAACACTATGTTAATAAGTATTATACATTTAGGGATAATTATTCACAAGGAGTAAGCACCTAGCGAGCTTAGAACTTGAGTCATCATCATAACATTATTTATCCCTTTGCACTATACCATGGCATGATGAATGGGATTTTGTTGAATGTTTTTTTTTTGTACATTGGTAAGCACTAACCTTCTTTTGGACTACACTATCAAGTTTAGGGTGGCTTTTATTCTGATAATAATCTCCATAGTTTAAGGGCATGTATTATATCAAGAATTCACAAGCCTTTCACCTAACTTTGTTTACAAGATGTATATGCCAAACAAGTTTTAAATGTGATCAGTAAGGATGACATTGCATGGAATTTAGCACTATAACATTACCTATTTAATGATATTATGTTAAGGGAAAAAATTATAAATCAGTAAACACATACCTACCCTCTATGGATGACACTATCAAGTTTAGGATGCCATTCTGTCTTAGATTTTTAATATAGGAATTTTAATACATCTAAATCTATAGATTTTAAATTTTTTTATAAATTAAGTTATTGATTCTTATTTTTTTATTTAGCTATGTTATTGAAGTATTGAAAATTAATACTAGAAGGGAAGATGATATGAAACGTATAATGGATTCCACTTCCAGGTAAGACTCTAGAATTAAAACATAAACACATGCTTGTCTTTTAAGGAGGGGATTGGAGATGTAGAAGAATTTCTAGAGGATTAGAGAGGAAATTTTATAGATGTGTCCCTATGATTTTTGGGATTTGAAAATTTTTAATTAATTTTATATCTTATTTTAGCTTGCAAATCCTATATAGACTTACCCATTTAAGTTTTTCTTACTTAACCTCATTTAGGGTATAATTGTCCAAAAAGTTCTCAAATTATGTAAATATAAATATGGTTGATTTAAATTTGTCATAATAGGCTATGGTGAAAAATATGTGCAAGCATCAATAACTATCACACAACTTATAGCCCTTAAATTAACAAAACATGTATGCTTAATTTATAAATGCTTTCACTTTGTTGCTTTTTGTTTGTGAAGAAATTCAAGAAATTAATTCTATGTGTTAAGAGTTTTATTGCTAATGCATAGTGATTTCTTTTGGCATACATCCATTTTCATCTAGTACTCCTATCCCAAGAACAAGCATCTTCAATGTTCATTGCAGGTAATAAAGTCTTCATATATTATACAAAATTATTTGTTTAAAGATTATGATTTTATTTGCATGTGTAGTTGGAAACATTTCGTTGTAAATAATCCCATCTACCCCCACATTTATTTCTAAACCATAGACACTCAATTTTTCCTAATCCATCATATCTCTTAAATTTTGCACACATGTGTGAAGTATCATTTCTCAATCTAAGTCTATTTAAATAATATTTTGAAATTTTCAAATGTAGGACATTTGGAAATATTTACCAGCGAGCACAAATAAATGTAATTAAATGCATTTTATTTTCCCCCCATTGCTAGGTTATATGTAGGCTTTAGTTAGTCATTTTTATAGTGAATGAAATGTAATGTAAAGGCATAGTATCCAACATTTTTTGCAATAGTAGTTAGTGAAAATAATTAGAATATTACTGTATTAACATATTCAATAGAGGAGCATATTTATGGTATTTTCTGAGCACAAGAAAGAGCAGCAACTCTAAGTATCAGTTTAATATATAATATGATATATTAATGTAATTAAGTTTATGTAATTTTGAAATATAAACATTTCCCTCTCCACTCTATTTTATCTTTGTTTTTATGTCTATTTTTCTCTATTCTATTTTATTATTTTTTCCTCTACCTCTTTATTCATGTGGTGTTAGAGCTAAAGGTTTTCAAAAAATACTTAAGGAGTATCTAGCACAAACTTAATAGTCATCAATGGTAGCTCCAAGCACAAGTTTGATAAACCCACAAGTTCCTTAGTTCAATGGAAAAAATTATGATTATTAGTCAATCACAATGAAGGTGTTATTCTACTCTCAAGATATTTGGGAACTTGTTAAAAATGGTTACCCAAAACTAGTAGATGTAATAACATAGAATGAACTAACACAAACAAATAAGGGTTTGCTAAGGGACAACAAAAAGAAGGATTTAAAAACTCTCTTTTATATTTTCTAATCAATGCATGAGAACATATTTCCAAGGGTTATAACATCAAAAAAATCAAAAAAAGCATGGGATATTCTGCAAACAACATACTAAGGAATTCCCAAGATGAAGACAACAAAATTGAAAATGTTGAGAAGAGACTTTGAGATAATATTAATGAAGTAGATGAAATTAATAGACTCATTTTTTACACAAATTATTAGACTCGTAAATAAAATCAGGTCTTATGGTGAGACACTTAAAGAAAGAAGAGTGGTTGAGAAGATTTTGAGAAGCTTACCTAAAAGGTTTGAGTCTATTATTGTGGCCATAGAATAGACTAAAAATCTCTCTCAATTTTTAGTGGATGAATTACATGCATCTCTCATTTAACATGAGCATAAGCTAAGAAGAACACAAAATTCATCATTGGAGCATGCTTTCAAGACACAAGCTTCAATCAATCATGGTAGAGGTAGAGGAAGATCAAATTCAAGAGGAAGAGGAAGAAATTCATATAGAGGTGGAATAACTATCCCATCAACCTCAGGTGGAAGAGGCAGTACCCAAAATTTTAATCAAAATCAGCCCCGAGGACAAAGGTATGATAGAGCACAAGTCCAATGTCATTATTTAAAAAAATATGGGCATTAATAAAATGAATGTGGAAAGAAACAATATGATTCTAGGCATAAAAATGCAAATTTTAGAAAAGAAAATCAAAACCAGGGTAGAATGTTCTTATCTTATAATGTTGCATAAGAACAACAAAAGGATGTATGGTTTTTGGATTCAGGATGCAACAATCATATGATAGGAAACATAGAACTATTTTCTACTCTAGATGAAAAAGTAAAATCAGATGTAACATTGGGAAATGATAATAAAGTTTTGGTGATGGGTAAAGGAAAAATTAACATTCTAACCAAAAAAAGGGAGAAAAAGTTTATTTCTAATATTTATTTTGTCCTTGGCTTAAAACATAATTTGATGAGCATTGGGTAGCTCATTAAAAAAAGGATATAGAGTATTTTTTAAAAATAGAGAATGCACAATCTTAGATAAATAACCAAGAAATCAACGTATTGAGAAAGTTCAAATGATAAATAATAGAATGTTCCCCTAAAGATACAACTAGATTTGAAAATGAAATTTTCTCAAACACAATATCTTGTGGATAAAGGGAAAGGTGCAACAGTCACACAAAGATTTTTTCATGAAAAAATTAAGGATGAAAATTGGTTATGGCATCTAAGACTTGGGCACCTAAACTTTGGAGGTTTAAACTTATTGCATAGGAAAAACATGTAAAGGGATTGCCATTCATAGAGAAACCAACAAGGTTGTGTGAGAGATACATTTTGGGAAAACAACATAGAGAATCATTTCCAATAGGAAAGTCAATAAGAGCAAATTCACCATTAGAAATTATCCACTCAAATTTATGTGGTCATATGCAAAAACCATCAATTGGAGGAAAATATAATTTCATGACATTCATTGATGATTACACAACTAAATCATGGGTCTACTTCTTAAAGCATAAGGATGAAGAATTTGATTTCTTTTGCCAATTCAAAGCTCTTGTGGAGAAGCAAAGTGGGCACTATATTAAATCATTGAGAATGAATAGAGGAGGTGACTACATTTTAAATGACTTCATAAGATTTTGCAAAGATCATGGTATTCACAAACAATTCACTACTTGATACACACCTCAATAAAATAGTGTACCTGAAAGAGAAAAATAGAACAATCAAGGAAATGGCAAGGAACATGTTAAAGGAAAAACACTTATCAAATGAGTATTATGATGAAGTTGTTTCATGTGTAAGTCTATATAATGAATAGATGTCTAACCAAGAGTCTAAAGAATATGATTCTAGAAGAAGCATGGAGTGAAAGAAAACATGACATTTCTCATATGAGAGTATTTAGACGTGTAGCATATGCACATGTCCCAGATGCATTGAGAATGAAATTGGACAACAAAGGAGAAAGATGCATATTTGTGGGATATAGTGAAGAATCAAAGGCATATAAGCTTTACAATCCAATAACCAAGAAGGTAATAATCAATAGAGATGTGTAGTTTATAGAAAAGGAAGCATGTGATGGTAGCTTAGAAACAACAATGAATGTAACAATAAGTTTTCCACAAGAAAATAGAGAAGAAATAACACCAGCAAGTACCCCTTAAATGATGACTCCTCCCACTCCAATTTAATCTCAACAAAGTGGTCCTCAAGTGACACCTTCAAAAATCATAAGGACAGCCTCACACATTCAAGCAAACACACTTTCAAGTGGATAACAAACACCAACAACAATAGGAACTCATAGTGTAAGCCCATCAAGTCCACATTCTGCAAGTTCAACCTCAAGTTACATATCAAATCCAACCTTAGAAAGCTTGAGAAGACAAAAAAATCGGAAGTACAAAAGATATTTATGACCAAAATGAAGGTGAGAATAATGTAGGTCTGAATTCTCTTTTTACATTATATTCACATGTTGATGATCTTAATAAAAGGAAAATCACACATATATTTTGTTAGCTTATTTTACCATATTTATAACAGGTCCCTTATTTACAAAGTTTACATTCTTTGACTTGATGTAGTGTATTAAGTTTGAAGAAAAGAACCAAACAAACACAATAACTTTCAGAAGCCTTCTTCCTTTGTCCTCCTCTTCAATTTTTGTTAAGTACAAAACGTAAGCCTCAATCTGATAGGTGAACGCATGTCGTCATAATTAGCCATTCTTATGTTCAAAGAAGAAACAAACCACATATCTTTCGTTGACATACTACATATACATTTATAATAGGTTCCTATTTACATAATTTATAGCCTTTGACATACATGTAAGGTTACTTATATTGGTGTGGATGAGATCGTCTATGAGTAGGTGGTTTCGCTTGAGACACCCCACTCTCAACAACAGTCTGAACCCAGAAATACAAAACCCAATAATCAGAACAAAGTAGGCTGGGTAGAGAAGTCTGAAATAATAGGGCACTCTCACATATACCTAACAGATTAATAAACACCTGAATTATTTTGTTTCTTTGATTCGTTTGTTTAGTGATCCTACGAGAAAAAAAATTGAAACAAGAAAATTAAGCACAATAATCGTTATATGTGGGGTGGATTTCATTCATTTGTTCGGTGATCCTACAAGGTGAAAAAATATAAAACGAAAAAGAAAAAAAGAAAGATTCCGTGGATAAAACTTCATGTCCACGCTCATTGCTTTATTTAAGTCAATAAACTATTTTTTTAAAAATATTTAAGCCTCTTTATTAAAAGGTGAAAGGTTAAATCTAAAAGTACGATAGGAATTTTAAAAATAGCAATTAAAAATTATGAAAGGTCAATTAATTTCTCTATGTTATTGTAAAGTGGTTTTTTCTTATATATTTTCATATTTGTTAATAAAGTATAAATAAACTAGGAAAAACATTCTTTGGATTTGTGGGTGTTAATATTATTTGTTTGTGAAATTTGAATTGTTGTTCATAGACTGAGAACCTATTAATATTATTTGTTTTTTGTATATTGTGTAATTGTTGATATTTTCAAACTTTGAATTGAAAATCTCATAGATAAAATTTATCTATTAGATATGTGACAATAAAGTTAAATTTTGGATCCTTTTATAGTACAGTTTATAGCCCATTTTTACAAGAAGGTGTGGGGGACAACGGCCCCCACTATTGTCACAGGTGGTTTAGAATCGCTGAAAAGGTAATAAATCGAGTTAAATCTTTTTTTCTAGGTAGATGAATTCCACTGAATTCTATTTTTAGAATAAGTGTTCTAATGGCATTTTCCACTCTATTTATATGACGAAGAATCATAATGGTGCTTTGCCAACTAGGTGTATTTGTTTTTGTAAAATTCGCATATAATTTACACAACAAGATCATATGCAATCTATTCATATTAGAATTATTAAAGCTTGATATCTTATACCATGGATTTTTTTTAGCTTGTTAAGATTTTACCAAGTGAATCTTGTGGATTTTCTTATGCATATTGGGGATTTGTTTGTTTAATTATCTTTGTAATCATATTCTGTTATTTTTACATAGTTGTAGAGTACATAGTTTTCTAACTCTATCAAGTACACCCAATTTAATTACTTTGAAGGCTTTCTATTTATATGAAATCTATTTTTTCCCATACATGTAATGCTCCTAATTTCAATTTTATGTGAGAGGAAGAAATTCTAGCTACTTCATTTAAATCTAAGTTATTTTTATGGTTATTTGAGTTTATTTCTTCATAGGTTTCTCACCTTTACATCCTTATAACTCCTTTATTCTCTTGTATTAACCTTTCAATGCTTTTAAAATTTGTCTCCTTTTTGTGATTTCTAATTAAAATTATACAAAAATCTAAAAAATAAAAATGCTGAGGAAAATCTGCATCCCTATGATGATGTATCCATTTGTCACAAAAATTATGTTTCATCACATTGGGTGAATCATAAAACCAAAAAAAATTCAAGCAACATAAAAATATTCAGACATTTTTATGACTCTATTGGTTTGAATAGTGCACTCAATTTATAAAATCTGAAGGGAATCTTTCCCTTTCAAATGAAAATTGAAAACTTTGTTGAAATGTAATCTATAAATGATATAACAAAACCTATCATTTTGATAATATGAAATAAGGTAGCCACTTCATTTCATATTTGTGATTCAAGAAATAATGTTGGTCTAACCTAACCCCATTGTTCTCCCTCTCTCAAGGTGAAATTGTTTTGAGTCTTTGGATTTGGCCCAATACATTTCTTTGCCTTCGAATTCAAGAATGAACTTGCCTAAATTTTATAGATAAGCTTTTCAAAATGAAGATGATCACATTCATGCTTTCATTATGTCATGTGATATCCTAAGATTTGTTGAAGAAAACTTCTCCATAAGAATTTTTGTTTACACCCTCAACAAGTTTGTTGCTTAATGGTTCCAACAGATAAAATATGGATGCATTGTGGATTGGAAAGCCATGAAAAATATGTTTTTTGATAGATTCAAGTCATGCATAGCCATATGTAATTTATTATCCCAATTTTACAAATCTATTAAAATCCTATCAGCTTGAAATCTTGAAACAAGTTTGCTTTCAGTATGATATCAAACTTGCTTTCATAAATGATGAGTGCATATATGTTTACAATATTAAGTTAATGCCACTATTAGTTCCAATTAATAACAAATCAAATGAACCTATGCATCTTTATATATGGATTTAAATCTACTAAAAAAAATATTATTGTTGTTTAACATAATGACATAAATATCCATACAACATGCTTGCCAATATGTAAATATCCATAAATCTGATGTTTTTACTGCAACTGGCTCGGATATCATTGAGCATTATAAGTGTGCACAACACTGTGGATCCGCTATAAGATTTTGTTGGAAGCTTCCTTCTGATTGGCCACTTGGAGGGTATGAGGAAGATAGGTGTGAGCTTGCTTAGCTTCTGGCTTCCTGTGCTTATAACTCTTTGAGGGGACCTGATGTCTTGGCTTGGGATGGATCTGATTTGTCTGGGAAGTACTCTGTGTCTGCTGGATATAAGCAGCTAGGTAGGTAGTTATTTGGTAATAATGAGGTCCCTTGGTGGAAGCATGTTTGGCACAAGTTGTTGTGGCCCAAATGCACTTCTGTCATGTGGTTAGTTGCTCAAAATCAGTGTCTCGCTTGGGATAATCTATGTAAGCATGGGTTTCAAGGCCCTTCCATTTGTGTTTTATGTCATAACTATGAGGAGAGTGTCTCTAATCTCTTCTTCCAATGTTCTTATGTTAGGGAGATTTGGCATTTTTGGTGGAGGGTGTGGAATAAGCTATATTGGCATGTTTCCTTGCTGGCTAATTTTGTAGATCGATAGGGCAAGGCTCTAGTTTCTACTTCCTTTCTTCAGGTAGCTTGGGCTATTGGCCCATCCTTTATTATTTCGAACCTTTGGTAGGAAATAAATTGACATATTTTTCAAGAGGAGATGGTGGTGGCCCCTCACTTGTGGTGGAAAATTTTGCATTCTTTGGGAGAAACTGTCGCGGCTAAGTGTGATCTTACTACATCAGTAGATCCTTGTGATGTTGGATGTTGTAATCATCTTCATCTTCCACCTCAACAATGTCAGCTCATGCACAACAGATGTATACATCCTACCCTGAAGGTGAATAGGGAGGGGAGATGGTCTCCTCCTCCTCAAGGTGTCTTAAAAATCAACATGAATGGCTCTTCTCGAGGTAACCTTGGTCATGCTAGGATTGGTGGTGTTGGTCAGGATAGCTCTGGAGATGTTCAATTTATCTTTTCTATTTATAAGGGTCTCCATACTAATAATCTAATGGAGGCTCAGGCTATTGTAATGGTTGTAGAGTGTCGGGGTGGTGAATTTGTTGAATAGGTGGCATTTAGATGATGTCAACTGGCATTTGGCTTTGATTGTTGCTCAGATTCTTAACCTCTGTGCTTCTTTGGAGTTTCTTACTTTTACTAATATTCCTAGAGAGTGGAATGGTGTTGCTGATTGTTTGGCTAAATGGGCTTCTGAGCATATTCATGATTGGAATTTGATGGACTGAGGTCATTTACCCCTGGATCTATCTCAATAGTTGGATCACTTGGTGGAGCTTGATAGGGCTATGTAATTCCCTTGCTTTGTACTTCTTCTTGATTTAATAAATTTTTACCTCTCCTTTATATTAAACATGTAAAAAAGGTATCCACACTATTATTTTAATTTATTGACCATTTAACATTCAGTATTTGTCATCGTGTTATCGACACCTAATGACACACCATCGACCACTTTGTGTCCCTTCGACAAGGTTGAGCCAACACATACCAAGTATCAAAATTAATGTGATATGATCGTATTCATCCTCCAACACCCTGTATAAATCATTGATGGAATATGGAATGCAAGTCTCAATCTGATATATACACCCCTATCGGTGTAACAAACCTAGTATTTTTTAAATATTATTCAACGTCGAACCTTTTAATATTTAATTCAAAATATTTTTTATCGCAACAAACGATTAACTTTTTATTCAAAATTAATAATCAGTCTACTATTGAAACGCACTCTTAGAAATATTAAAATAACCATTCTCGTTCCTTTACTGTCGAATAAAATACAAATTGGGTAAGATATAATATCATTCCTTCACTATCGAATGGCTGTATAAGAAGCTCTTCTTCGAAAAATACAGAGTCCTTCGATCCTTACAATCAAGTCACTGGTTTAGGGAATCTTTCCTTTTTCAAAAAATACAAGAGAGTCCTTCAAGCCCTTACAATTTAGTCCCTGGTTCATGGAATCTTCCCTTTTCCTTTTCCTTATCTGCTGTATAAAAAAATTGTACCTCGAAAATAGTCTCCTTCGAGCCCTCACAATCTAATCATTTATTCACGGAATATTCCTTTTCCTTACCAGCAGTATTCGTCCATTCAGTGTAAAAAGATTCTATGGAAACTAATGTAATCGTCCATGTACTGTTTAAAGATTCTAAGAAAAATGAAATAATTCCAAAGTATTCAATGTAGATATGCGCGAATAATTCCAGAGGAGGAGAAGATATGGAATTATATGATGTGAGAATTATTCAATTGAAAATATTTTTGCTTGTGCGGAGGAGAAGGCTTTTAAGTAAGGTAGAATACGGATATTAAGCTTTTGGCTTTTATGAAATTATTATTATTATTTTTAAATATCTGTTGTCTCTTTAATAAATGTGAGTTAATTTATATAATTATATATTTATATATAAACAAATAAAATATATATTAGCAATATATGTATATAATTTTTATTACATTATTTATATATTTTTATACATAAAAGCGTAGTAAAGAAGTAAGGATTGAAATGATGAAAGACAGATGTAACAATGCACCATCTAATGTGCCAACTAGGCAGCATTTACTTTTCCAAGATCTCTTTTGCAAGACAGCTTTTTCTGTACAATACTTCCAATGTAGTCAACACCTTGGCACAAAATCTTAATTTTTTTGCATTGATTCATTGTTAGACTTTGGGGGAAATGCTCGTGTGTATTACAGAGCACAAATTGTCAATCAACTTCACTACTTTATTTCACAAGCTAGAAGCATAAATATATTGAGAATTTCACCTATAAACTAGGAAGTTGCTCTAACTATCAATCTCACAATATTCTCTTCACACTTAAATACTTGAATTAGTTATATAACTCACTATTTTACATATAAACCAATATTAATACCCTAAACTCCTAAAATATAATATTATTCCATAACAATATTTATCACTTTATTTACCACAAACTAAATATAAATTACCATGACAACTCCAGATTTCCAACACTCCCTCCCTTAGAGGTCACATGGGAAGAGAAATCACAAACATTAAATACTATATTACCCTAAAAAAATATTGACATGTGGATGTGGGGTTCATCCAAAAATACATGTGATACATAATTTACAAAAATTTCTTAAGAGAGGAAAATATTACAAATTACCTTTTGAACATATGCTTTATTTGAAAAAATGCTTCTCAAAACTTATTTGAAGTATTATGACTCAAAAACAATGAGATGTACTAAAATAAGATGACGATACGACGTGACTCTAGACATAAAATGAACTCTTATAATATCTTTGACACTTTAATTTTAATTTTTTATTTTTTTGACATAAAATGTGACAAATTTAAAAGATGACTCACAACTATAAATTTAAAATATAAACACACACATTAAAAAGATTTTGACTATGACTTAAAATACTACCTCCAAACTTATAATGTCTAAACAATAAAAACAGGAAAAAAAAAATAATAATTAAATAATACTTTTTCTATACAATCAGAAAAATAATTAAATATTATTTTTCCTATATAATAAAAAAAATAATTAAATATTAGTTTTCCTACACGATCAAAATATTAAAACTACGGATTTATGATTTTACAAATAAACATTATTAAACTAAAAATCTAATTATAAAATTAAATATAAAATAAAAACAAAACTTAAAAGACTAAAAATCTAAATACAAACTAAAACCTTAAAATTTAATAAAATGATAATACCATAGATAAATAAGATAATATATTTTACTGTACCACACAATATAAATAAATATGTATTAAAAACAAAAAACATATATTAAATAAAAACAAATGAAACCCTGAAAATAAGAATCTTCCACCGCGTAATTTTCACAACTCAGCAAAAATGGATATGGTATGCCACGGCCGATGGCATATTCAATGGATTTTCGCCTTCGATGAGTAGAGATATGTGGTCTCCAAGAGTCTGCCAAATGCTATCAACATCAACCATTGAATTAGGGTTGTGGATCATGGAATCCAAGTAAACCGCAGAGGAGCCCAACTGAGGATAGTAGCAGTTTCATTGGAAGGCGAACTTCAATAAATGTAAAGCAAGTCAAGGTCACCATGGAGAAAGATCCAACAAATGCAATTGAGGCTCAATGGAATGCAGAACCCTAATTTAGGATCCAAGATCTAAATTTTGGTGTTCAAGCTTGAACAAGAGGGTTCGGTCTGGATGGTAGCCGATTGGGACGGCAAAGATCAAGTTGCCTAGCCAGGGTTTGATGTCGATGTAAACAGCTGAGTCTTTGATGCAGCTAAGGTCAATTTGATCGAGGGCCTTTGATCCTTTACCCACTCTTTATCAAGTCCTCTAAGTAATGTCAATCCACCACAAGAGAAATGTAATCTAACACTCTTGTCCACCTTGGTTGAACTTGAACGGTTTGGTTCACCAACGCACTTGAACAGTACATGAAATGTTGTATAAATATGCATATCCTTGTATGATCAAATGTATGCAATACATATGTATATATATAATTACATAATAAAATACTGTAAACTATAAAAACAAATATGTCTATAATGCTGCCAACAAAATTTTACAGTGGTCTGCACTGGAAACTTATTGGCAAATAATAGCCTATTGAATGAACCTGTAATGAAAAAGGAAACAAATTACAGAGGTCTAAGGAACCTGATTTGATCCCAGATATTTCAGAGCATAAATCGTCAATCAAATTCTCTACTTTACTTCATAAATTAGAAGCATACATATAGTGAGAATTTGTCTTATAAACTAGGAAGTTGATCCAACTACCAATCCCACAATATTCTCTCTACACCTAAATACGTGAGTTAGTTATATAACTCACTATTTTACATATAAACCAATATTAATATCCCAAAATCTTAAAATATAATTTTGTTACATAAAAACATTTATCAACTTATATACCACATAGTAAATACAAATTACCATAGGAACTCTAAATTTCCCACAGTGTGAAGATTAAAATCAGAGTCAAAAAGAAAAAAAATAGACAACTAGAAAGCTTTGGCTTTTATATCATTCAACTTGATGATCAAAAGACAATTACAATTCCTGATATATAAAGGATTGTGAAAAACTACAGAAGCTTTAAAAAAACTTAAAATTTAACCAAGGAGCAAGAAGCATAGCTATAAAATAAAACAAAAAACTTATCCTATTGTGAAGCTTTAGATTTAAAACATGTTTTAAAAATAAAACTATTGGGAGAAATTAAATCCATATTCAAACACCCCCAGTCCCCCTCCCCACGCCGCCCCACCCCCTCCACCCCTGCCCCCCTTGGCCCCCCTTAATTTTTACCACAAATTGATTCAACATTTATAATATCCAAATGTTGTCTTAGATGTTTAAAACTCTCTGTAGCTAATGCGTTTGTAAATATGTCTACTAACTTGTCTTCAAATCTATAAAAATCCAAGTGAATTTCTCCATTGTTCACCAACTCTCTGATGAAGTGATACCTAGTGTCAATATGATTTCTTATTTTATGAAAAGCATAATTCTTTGATAGCGCAATTGCAAATTTGTTGTCACAAAATATTGGTGTAGAACTTTCCTATTTATGCAAAATATTTATCACTACTCTCCACAATCAAATTTCTTAACATCATGCTAATGTTACTACAATATACTCTACTTTAACTAATGTAATTGTCACTATAGTTTACATCTTTGATTCCCATGAAACCACACCTATGCGAAAATGAGAAATATATTCAACACTTGTACTCTTTCTATCATCTATGATAACTATAAAATAACTATCAGTATAGCCAATCAATCAAAATCATTAGTTTTAAAATATAATATTCCATATATTGTTGTTCATGTAATATATCTTATATTCTCTTCCCAACTTGTCATTGTAAGTCTTTTGGTGACTTTGTAAATATTGAAATCAAGCTAACTAAATACATAATATCTAGCATTATATTTGTGTGGTACATCAAACTTTGAACAAGTCTTTTAAACATAATTGAATCAACATTGGATACCTTGTCTTTGTCTTCTTTACTAAGTTTTGTACCTATTGCAACTGGAGTTGGTGTAAGATTTTAACTCATCATATTCAATCTTCTCAACACATCATTGGCATATTTAGATTGACAAATAAATATACCATTATCTGATTGAACAAATTTAATACCCATAAAATATCTCATCACTCATAAATCTATCATTTCAAACACTTTCTTCATTGCTAATTTGAACATGTCTATAGAAAAAATTTCAGTAAATATTAAGTCATCAAAATATAAATATTAAATCAAAACCTAACCTTGCTTGCTGATTTCTATGTATAATGTAGGCTCATAACTACTTATACTAAATCCATTGTTTATCAAGTATGAGTCAATCTGACTATACAATGTTCTTGCTGCTCGTTTGAGCATGCAAAGATATTTCTTCAATCTGTAAACATTTTATTCATGTCCATGCCCTTCATAACTTAGTAGTTTTTCCACATACTTCTTTTTCTAGAAAACCATTCAAAAAAATGATTTGACATCCATTTGGTAAACCATCTAATTATTTTTTGTTGTTATGGCTAATACCACCATGACTATATCAATTATTGTAATTGTTGAAAATGTCTTGTTATAATCAATTCCATGTTGTTGAGAAAAACCATTTAAAACTAACCTTGATTTATACTTGTCAACTTCTCTTTCTAAATTAAACTTGGTCTTATAGATCTATTTGATTCCTATGTTATCTTTACCTTCAAGAAGATCTACTAGTTCCCATGTTTTATTTCTTTGAATAGAATCCATCACTTCATCTATAGCCTTGATACAATGATCTTACTTAACTAATTTTTAAAAATATACAAGATCTTCCATGTTTCATTTTTTCAATACAATCCATCTCTTCATCCATATCCTTGATCCAATGATCTTCATTAACTGCTTCTTCAAAATATACATGATCATGAGAAAATAATGTGAAATTTAAATGTAAATCTAATTTTTTTTTCCTTCATCATAAATTTCTTTCTAAATTATTATTTTCTTACCCATGTACCTTGATCTTAACTAGAAAAATGTAGGATCTGATTCATTACTTCCTTATGAATTGAGACTTACTTGCACTGATTATTCACCTGGTATAAAATGTCTTGGTGTTTTTAGCTCTCCTAAATTAAATCCTTGTAAATTTATTGTTAGAGTACCCATTACTTGTCAACTTGGACATGAACTTGGCTGGCCACCTTGCATAGCTTATTCTATATCTTCTTCTTCCTCTTCTCAAGGTATTGTTGCTTCAAACATAATTATTCTATCAATATTTCCATCCAAAGCTTCCTCTTCTTTGAATTCAACACCTCTACTGATGATTACTTTCTTGGTAATAGGATTGTACAACTTATAATTTTTTGACTACTCAATACAACCAATAAGGATATATTTTTCACCTCTATTATCCATCTTTCTTCTTATTTCTTCTAGCACATGTGCGTATATCACACATCTAAAAAATATTAAGTGAGATACACTATGCTTCATACCACTCCATCCTTCTCATGAAATTTTTTCTTTCATACTCTTTGTAAGACATTTGTTTATAATATGTATTACACATGTAACTATTCCTACATAGTATTCATTAAACAAGTTCTTCACCATCAACATGCTTCTAGCCATATCTATGATTATTATGTTTTTTTCTTTTCTATAACAACATTATATTGTGGCATGTAGCTTGTAGTATATTTTTTAATTTTATGCTTCACACAAAAATATAGAAACAGATTTGAAGTGTATTCAACCATTTATTTGATTGCATTGAATAATTTGAAGCATTCAAACTTTATTCTTAAGAAAATATACCCAATTTTTTATGCTACAATCATCAATGAATGTTATAAAATATAAATTTCCTCATAATACTAGAGTTTTCACAGGTTCACATATATCAGTGTGAAAAAAATTTAATGGTGCCTTTGCTTTGTACTGGAGTCTGCATGGGTCCACATATATCAGTGTGAACAAGCTCTAATGGTGCCTTTGTTTTGTAAGACATTCTTTTTATTCAATGAGACTTACATGTATTGACTATTCACTTGGTATAAAATTTCTTGGTGTTCTTAGCTCTCCTAAATTAACTCCTTATAAATTTCTTGTTAAAGTACCCATTACATATGAACTTGGACGTGAAATTTGTTGGCCACCTTACATACCTTATTCTATATATTCTTCTTCTTCTTAAGGTATTGTTGCATCAACTAAAATTATTCTATATATATTTCCATCTCAAGCTTCCTCTTCTTCGAATTCAACATCTCTACTGATGATTACCTTCTTTGTAATAGGATTGTAAAACTTATAATTTTTCAACTACTCACTATAACCAATAAAGATAGTTTTTTCACCTTTATTATCCATCTTTCTTCTTATTTATTTTGGCACATGTGCATATATCACACATCTAAAAAATATTAAGTGAGATACATTATGCTTCATACCACTCCATCCTTCTTGTGGAATTTTTTATTTGATACTCTTTGTAAGACATTTGTTTACAATATGAATTACACATGCAACTGTTCCTACATAGTATTCATTAGACAATTTCTTCACCATCAACATGATTCTAGCCATATCCAGAATTATTATGTTTTTCCTTTTCTACAACACTATTCTATTGTGGCGTGTAGCTTGTAGTATTTTTTAAAAAAAAATTATGCTTCCTACAAAAATATAGAAACACATTTGAAGTGTATTCAACCATTATTTTGATTACATTGAATAATTTGAAGGATTCAAACTTTTTTTTGAGAAAATATATCAAATTTTTTCTGCTAAAATCATCAATGAATGTTAGAAAATATAAATTTCCTCATAATACTAGAGTCTACACAGGCCCACATATACTAGTTTGAACAAGCTCTAATGGTGCCTTTGATTTGTACTAGAGTCTGCACAGGTCCACATATATCAGTGTGAACAAGCTCTAATGGTGCCTTTCCTTTGTCAGACATTCCTATTATTAATTGAGACTTGCATGTACTGATTATTCACTTGGTATAAAATTTCTTGGTGTTCTTATCTCTCCTGAATTAATTCCTTGTAAATTTCTTGTTAGAGTACCCATTACTTGTGAACTTGGACGTGAACTTGGCTGGCCACCTTGCATACCTTATTTTATATATTTTTCTTCATCTTAAGGTATCATTACTTCAACTATAATTATTCTATCAATATTTCCATCACAGGGTTCCTCTTCTTTGAACTCAACATCTCTACTGATGATTACCTTCTTGGTAATAGGATTGTACAACTTATAATTTTTTAACTACTCACTATAACCAATAAAGATATATTTTTCACCTCTATTATCCATCTTTCTTCTTATTTCTTTTGGGACATGTGCATATATCACACATCTAAAAACTATTAAGTGAGATACACTATGATTCATACCACTCCATCTTCTCATGGATTTTTTTCTTTGACACTCTTTGTAAGACATTTGTTTAGAATATGAATTACACATGCAACTATTCCTACATATTATTCATTAGACAAGTTCTTCACCATCAACATGCTTCTAGACATATCCATGATTATTATGTTTTTCCTTTCTACAACACCATTCTATTGTGGTGTGTAGCTTGTAGTATTTTTTTTAATTTTATGCTTCCTACAAATATATAGAAACACATTTGAAGTATATTCAACCATTTATTTGATTGCATTGAATAATTTGAAGGATTCAAACTTTTTCTTGAGAAAATATATCCAAGTTTTCTTGCTAAAATCATCAATGAATATTAGAAAATATAAATTTTTTCATGATACTGGAGTCTACATAGGTCCACATATATCAATGTGAACAAGCTTTAATGGTGCCTCTGCTTTGTAAGACATTCTTATTTGAAAAAAAATTATGTTATTTTCCCACAATACAACTTTCACATGAACTTGATGGCTACTGAATTGGTGGTAATCCTATAACCATTTGCATCTTTGATAATACACTAAAACCTCTAAAATAAAGATTTTCATACCTTAGATTCCATAACTATGTTAGATCTAAATGTGTTGTCTTGTAATTTACCTTAGGGTCTTCTTGGCTTGACTTTTATGTCTTGATTCGAAGTGGGAACATTTAGTTCCTTGTCATCTCAATCTTTGCAATCAACCTGTCACTTGGAAATCTATTAGGTATAGTGCACACATTATCTTTAAATAATAATATGTAATATTTTTGCACAAGTTTCCCAACACTTATAAGATTATGCTTTAAACCTAAGATAAAATAAACATTTAGAATATATTTTATTTCACCACATTTTGTGAGAATTTTAATCACACCTTTACCCATTACTAATATTTTTTTATCAATGCCTAGATTGACTTATAACTTCATAAAACTATTTAAGATTTAAAACAAATCTCTATTTCCTATCATATGATTACTGTATTCATTATCTAAGAACCAAATATCACTAGAACTCTCTTTAGAAAAATGACTTGTAATGAACAATGACTCATAATTGCTTTTAGATACATCTAAAAAATTTGTATTTTGTTTACCCTCATTTGCTTGTTTCTTCCATCACTCATATGGAAAATGACCAAAGTTTCTTCAATTAAGACAATGAAAATTTGATTTATCATACCTCTAATAATGTTGATGAGACCAGTTGTGCCCTCTAGAATAATTGATCTGGACTACTCCTTCCACCTCTTTTATTATTATTATTTCTACATCTACTTATGAAGCTTGACCATCCTCAAGTCCTCTACCTATGCTAAATGAAACCTATGATTTAAAAGCATTCTTTAAAGAAGAAGTATTGTTCCTATTCATTCTAGACTCAAGAGATAATAGAGACCCCATAAACTCATATATGGATAGCTGTGTTAGATCTTTAGATGATTCAATAAGAATAATAATAGAATTAAACTTACAAGGTAGACTCTTCAGAATTATTTTTACAACCCTTTGATTAGGTATTTATTCTCCATGTAATATGATTTGATTAACAACATTTAAGACATGACTAAAAAATTGGTTTATGGATTCCAAATCTTTCATTTGTACATTTTCAAAACTTCCGCTGAGAGATTGTAATTCATCAACTTTTACCTTGATGTTTCTTTGATAAGCTATTTCCAGAATATCTCATGCCCTCTTGGACCTAGTTGCTATTAACGTAGGGAAAATAGACTCATCCATTACCTATTGAATAAAAAATATGAATTTAACATATGTCTTCTTGTTTTCTCTAAGTTGTTCCTTCTCTACTTGTGTTAAAGCATGATATGTTGCCTAATCTATAAGCTTTATAAATCTATTCTCCACTAAATTCCATACATCCTGTGAAAAAAACAAAGTTTTCATCTTGATAGACAAAAAAATTCCATGTAAAAGTTACAAACTTAGGCTGGGTAAAAATATTATTTGCTACCATGATTTGCTACAATGAATCAATTCCGTATTTGTCCAATTTTTTAATTTTGTTGAATGTCTATAATTTGGCAGCTTCTCTTTACTATCTTTAGAATAATACATCAAATTGTGCATCCTCTTCTATATTATATGTTGTATACTTGGTAGTGTTTTACTCCAATCACCCCTTGTTTCATCTACTTTTGTCTATTTTATTATCTTTTATTTGATATATTTATTATTGTTATTATTTTTACAGGCTGACTTGGGTGAAATTTTTTTATTTGACATGGCAATTTTTTCTACATTTCTTTTCACTCGCCCACTATCTTGAGGACTATGTTTTTCTTCGTGTTGTTGACTGCATTCAAAAAAATACAAGTCTCCCCCAATCTACAATCACTCTTATCTAATCCTTAACTACTTTTTCTTCCAATGCTAGATATGATCTTTCAATGCTTAATTGGATTTTATTTCTCCCACCTATGGCAACTTGGATCTGATATCACACCGAATAAAATGAATTTCCATAGTAGACAAAATTAAAATGTTAATGAAAGCTTTGAATTTTATTCATCTCATTTCTAATGATATAAAAGATTACACAATGCCTCAATAAATATAGGACATCAAAGTAATACAAAATCTCAAAAGAGTTTTAAAATAAATTATAAATAAGTCAAGGAAAATAATTAGAAAACAATGTTTTAAAACAAAAAACTTTATCCCAACTATGAAGTTTTAGCTTTAACACATGTAAAATAAAAAATTAAAGAAATTAGTAACTTATTTTAAGAGCCTAAGCAATACACTATCAAGCTTAGGATACGATTTATCTAAGAAGCCCTATTAGCCCGTGAAATAGATGTCTTCTTCCAACTTCCCTCTTTATTTGGTAAATTGGAAAACACTTGCACTGACCTAATCTTCTACGGAGTGCATTGTCAAGTTTTGGATACCATTATACTTAGAAGTCCTGTACAATTAAGGAAATGTAAAAAAATCAAAATTCACATGGAGAATGTACCCAATAAGCTTAAATCTAAGCCATTTTCATGGCGTGGCATTGCTCTAACCCTACTTCTATACCATAGTCTGATTACTAGAATTATAATGATAATGTTTTTTGATAAATGAGTATAAAATTCACAATCACCTTATATAATGTATACTATTGAGTTCAATAGACTAGTATGTTAATAAATTTTATATTTTCAAGGACAATTATTCATAAGAAGTAAGTTCCTATAGACCTTAGAACTCGAGTCATCATCCTGACATTGCTTGGCACTTCACACTATACCATGGCTTGATGAATGGGATTTTATTGAATGTTTATTGTACTAAATTAGTAAACACTCACCTTCTTCTAGACTAGAATATAAATTTTAGGGTGTCATTCTAATATTAATCGTCATAGTTTAATTGCATGTATTCCATCAAAAATTCACAAGCCTTTCACCCAACTTTGTTTACAGGAAGTATATGCCCAATAAGTTTTAAACATGATCAACAAAGATGACATTGCATGGCCTTTAACACTATAACATTACCCATTTAATGAGATTCTATTAAGAAAAAAATATATAAATTAATAAACACACACCCACTCTCTATGTATGACACTATCAAATTTAGGATGCCAATCTATCTTAGATTTTTAATACAAGAATTTTTAACAGATCTGAATCTATGGATTTTAAAATTTCTTCATAAGTAAGTTATTGATGTGATTAAACTTTTTTGAGAATATTGGAGTCTTATTCTTATTTTAGTTAAGGATCTAGAATATTAAATTAGTAAGTAATATTACAATAATTTAACTACTAATTTGTATAATTATTTTGTATTTTAACATTTCTATAAATAGCAATAAATATGGAGAAAGTAAAACTTATCTTAAAATGAATTGAAATAGCTATTGTAGGGTCTAATATTGGCTATACAAGATTATGATAGTGTCATAAATTAGGATCTAAATTTCATTTTGTGAAAGGATAAGAGCAACAAAATAGGATACCCTAGATTTTGGTGTTATAGTCCTCTTTTGCCATTGTTGTCCAATCTACTTGCATAGATCTAAGTTTTCTAGGTTTTGTTTGTTGTCCCTTTGTGATACTATCTATGAAATATTGAATACTGAAAGTCTATGAAACCCCTTATAGAGATGATTTAATATTCAAACCTTAGACTTCATCATGCTTTGATAAATTTTAGGAAATAAAAGGGGGTTAGTGTGTGTAAGATGCATTCAACATGTATACACACCCCTTATGTGGGCATGTTGCCTACATACTAATATTTCTAAAGAGGGATCAAACCATATGTAATTTTTCTACATGATGTGCTTTGTGCAATAGTATAATATAGATGTAGAAATACTAAATTAGGTGTGTTTGAGGTGGTTAGGGACTAGTGTGAGAATTTGGATATTCTTGTAGATATATTTGACTTTTGTATGAAGAGAATAGGTAAATTTGACTAAAAATTTTTACTTATATTATTTCTTGCTTTCTAATATTTATCAGCCTCCTTTTAAATGAACTTTGAATGGGATTTTATATAGAACTATTGGTCATGGGTTGAATTTATTCACGCTAGGTTGACAAGATGAAGGATAGGAACCAAAATAAAATAACTATTGAGAACTAAATGCAATTGGATAGGATCACCAAAATAAGACACCCTAGGGTCTGTTGATATAGTCTAAGTTAGGTGCTCCTATGTTATAAGGGCAAGACATAGGGGGATGGAATTAACATAGGAAATGTAGCCTGGTTGAGTTGAAATTAGGTTTTATGACTCTACAGATGATTGAGAATAAACAAAAAGGTGTTTAGAAGGGTCATACGAGCATGCAAGAGGAACCTATGGGTTGGGTATCACAAGCCACACTCAAACTACTAATTTTAAAATTTTATGTGTCTACATTTGCCCCCACTTTATTTTAGTGATGTAGCAAAGTAAAATACTATGATCAAGGAAACTTAAAAAATTTACATGAACTTACTTGCAAGGGTGAAGCTCACGAAGCTATGTGATACTAGGTGTACATAGAGAGGGCACGTCATGAAGTGTAAACCTGTAAGATAAAATCAAGAGTAAAAAAATTCTTACTAGAAATGTTGTGTCTAAAGTAAAAATATACAAAAGTTGAGTAAAAGAAAAGAGGAAGAGAAAGGAATAAATACACCTCACTGTGTACACGAAGTAATATAAAACTTGTTGTGATGCTGAGTGATGTTGGCTATGTGTTGAATGATGCTATACCAAAATTAATATTAATAATAGAGATGAGTGCTCAATTCCTTGATAGTGGCTCAAGAATATAAAATCTATCCCTTTGGATCTATAATCACCCACTACGTGAAGCTATGTTATCATGCGTGTGTTAATCGATGTTTGGACTATGTGTCTAATCCCTCTGAGTAGGTGGCTTAAGAATACAAAGGCTAGCTAGTCCTTTAGATCCATCATTACCCACTAAGTGAATCTATGAATTTAGACTTGTATGAATATGTGTTGTATGAAATGGATCTTGAATCCCATGAATGTTTTGTAATCTAACAATGTGGCATGGATAGTTGAATGTGTGTTGCAAACTAGGTCACTCTTGGCCACTCGAGAAAGGTGGAGATTAGAATTGTATGAAATTCAATATATAATTGGGTAATAGGCTTATGTGGAAGACACTTGGTAATTATAATAACTATCTACAAATGAAATAAGGCATACAACTGTTGAGAATGCCTAAGTAATGCCATAAACTATAAAAAAGAGAAAACAAATGTGTTGAGTACTTTGACCCCGATCACTTGTGTCTATAACATGGATTATTATTTGAAAGTTATACTAATTACCTAATCTAAAAATATAATTGAGATTCATCATACCTTTTATAATTCTCCCTATATCTAGATTCTCTAAGAAACACTGTACTAAAATTATTGATTCTAGAATGAACTGTTGCTGATAAAACTATAACTCTACTCACTTTTCTATATATTTTTATAAAATATGGTTTTTTTTTTGTTTGGATAAGAGCATAAAAATATGACATCATAATATTTAGTAAGTTAGTCCAAAGTTGACATTCCTATCCTATGTTGATTCTGAAGATCATACTATAATTATCACTGTTTGTATAGTTTGTTCTACTTGGTTTAAAGTATGAATATTGTTTTGGGTGTTTTGAAAACTATTTTTTGACTGGTAATAGCTCTAATCTCTTTGACAAAATCCCTTTTTATTTCCCCCTCTTCTAAGCATAGGAATGAAGATCATATAATGACTATCTTCATAGGAAAGAGCTCTACAAGTGTGTTATACTATGAAAATACATGATATAACAATGATAATCAAAAAGATATCTCAAGATATAGCATAGTTTGTATGAGAGATTGTTAGATCAATAGGGGTATGCCTAGATAGATATAACAATGTAATAACATGTGAAATAAAGTAAAATATAACTAGAAGTCTAGTTAGTTGTTAGTTTTTAGTTGTCAAGGAGAGATGGAGCACAATGTCCATCATGGCATCCAAGAAAGTAAGAGAATGCATGATGTGGATCATGGTATTTCAAATAATGAGAAGAAAACAAGCAATAAAAATACAAGGTAAGAAGCATATAAGAGTGGTAAAGGGGCCAAAAGAACAAGGGACATGGGCACATGTCACTCAAACTAAAAAGCAAGAATACAAGGCATGTTCAAATTCCGCATACACATATAATTGAAACAAGCAAGGTTGGCACAAGGGCCATAGGCACATAGAAGAGTATAAGAAAAGATATTGGTAAATATCCTAAGGCACACATGAGACATAGAATAAGAATTTAAAAATGTAATCATATGTACCTATGCAAAGCAAGAAAGGAGAGCATGTAAATACTAGAAATAAAATCACATATAACTAATCAAAGCAAAAAGTGAAAGTATGCAAGATATGTAGTAAAATATGAGGTATATGATAATAAATACACAAGTGATATTTAATAATGAGTGTTGATAGAATAATCTATGTAAGCTGGCAAGTAATGTACATCAACATGATAACTAGAGTGTATGGTGTAGGAATTACATAACTTGGATAGTGTAGTTATGTATAAGATGCCTCTAATGGGTAGATATATCTATAGGTGTCTTCAATGTATGAAGTAGGATGCCCCATCAATGGGTAGAGTGAAGCAATCAAGGATCTAGTAGTCACTGCACTCACTCAAAAAAGATCAAGTGAAGAATGGAAATGTAGATAAATCAACAAACAATAGCATATAAAAGCAAATGTAAGTCTAGCATGGTAATAGAAATGTAAAGCATGGATAATACATATAAAACAAATATTTTTGTTATTTTGGAGTTATTTGAATGTTTTTGTATTTTTTTTGATATATTTGAATGTTTTTGGATTTTTTTTATATAAGTTATGTACAATCAAGCATTAGGAGACTATGTAGAAGAAATTGAGAAATTATGTACAAGAAAGACTAGGAATAAATGATACTAACCAATGAGTCTCATGAGAGACTCCATATCATGGTGTCTTGTATCAAGGAGAGGGATCGTGAAGCATGATGGATAAGCTAAGACTTTAACTCTAAAAATTATGTATGTTATAAATGCTTTGAAATCTATAAAGTAGAAACTAACTATGGGGTCCCTCTATAACTCTAAGAAGTTGATGCAACTATGGGGTTCTTAAGGACCCATATAGTAATAGGATAAACTTTCTAAACATATGATCTATGTGTAGAGGCATGATACCTCAATGATACTACCCTAGGAGTGAACACTGTAGCTAAAAGATGTCTAGAATTCTAAAACTATGGTTCCTCTAAAAGAGGATATTGTGGAAGCCTATAAACTCTATGTGTTGGTGATGGAGGCCTCGACTGTGTTTAAATATAAACTAAAGGAAGAAATATAATTGGTGGATAAACTAAAACTGGTGATGGGGTTTAAACTAGTGACTGTAATGTCAAACATGGCTCTAAAGTGGGGAGTGGTAACTCATATGGAGCTCCACCAACTATAAAAACCTGATTATCATGATTGAATTTTACTTATATATGAACTATAGAAGGTATTTCCTAGAGTTTTTGAATCCATGGTCATCCAAGAAATATATAAAAAACTCTTGTACTAGGAAAAATAGTAAATGGTGCGGCCATGTGTGTTGGACCAACCTGTAGAGGAAGTACAATCTCACCCAATTAACTTTATATGTACCCACTAAATCCACTAATAACTATGTCCATTAGGGTAATATCCTACTCTAAATATCTCAATTTTTGTAATAATGTCATAGTGCACATGTTCACACTAGATCTATTGTCTATAAGAACACTATGAATAAGATGATTATGAATGTAAGCTCTAATAAAGAGTGCATGATAATCGAAATCATCTTGAACTATCTCCTACTCTGAAAAGTAGATCAAAGGTACAGATATAACTCTATAATTGTACACACCAATCATGTTAATCAAAGAATATGACTCAATTGATGGTTCCTTGTATATAGATGGTGGTAGATGTGCATGATATGCATGGTGAAAACTTGATGTGTCCATTGTCTCCTATTTAGAATGTTGTGAAAAAGGATCTAAATTTTTTTTAGATGTTTTTCTTGTGTTTTCTTTGCTTGTGGAGGCTCCACTGGAGTGCCAAGATTAATAAGATTTCCATCTATCAAGTCCTATATCTTGTATTTTAAATTTATGTATCTATTTATTGTGTGGCCTGGTTCCCTATGAATGCCACAAAATGCATTCTGATCATATCCTTGTGGAAGAGGCTTTGTTAGATCAACTTTCCAAATAGGAGGGAGAGATATGATATTACATTTTAAAAGATACTTTAAAACTCTGGTTGGAGAAACTGGTATATTGGTAAAGGTTTGTTGAGGAGGTATTGATAAAACCACTCACTGAGGGGGTTTTGAAGCTGCATTGAATGTAAGTTGATTCTGAATTTTCTTATCATTGACCTTGACGTTGTATGGGACTTTGTTGTTACTCTTGTTTGTTGTTACTTGTGTACTTGTGTTTTCCTTTTGAAAATAATTTGACTTCACTTTCCTTTAGTGTATGGCCTAACTCAGTGAAGGAAGAGAATCTTTTGAACATTATTGATTGATGCAAAGCTAGTAGAATATTATATTTGAAGAGATATTTTAACTCTTGATCGACCATGGGACTAGTCATCTTAGCAAATATAGTCTTATATCAAAAAACATAATCTGTGAGATGCTCATTTGACCTTTACTTTTGTTGTGCAACTTAGGCATAGGAAAACTTAACACCAATGTTAATATTAAAATAAGCTAGGAACATTCAAATATAGGATTAAATGTGTTGACCAACTAATTTAGTAGACTATAGATCCATTGTAAAACATAATCCTTTAGACTTCATAAAAATAGTCTGGCTAGTAGCTAGTCATTTGGCACATAGTCCAAGAATACTACATGAAAAACTCTCAAGTGTGTCTCTAGATCACCCTTGCCATCATATAGAGTGAGCTTGGGTTGAACAAAAATTTATGGTAAGGGTGTTGAAACAATATGACATGCCAATGGTGTATGAAGTAGAACAAAATAATCCAAGGCCTGTGTAGGTATAGAGGCACCTTGCTCAAGATGTAGCACCTTGGATTGAAGAGATTTTATCTCTTACACAAGGGATGACACATCAAGAGACAAAGATGTACTAGTTGTATCTGGTGGTGGCATAAAGGAAGGTTGGGCTGCTATAAGGGCTTGTTGAGACATAATTTTACATGTAGTTTCATTTGTAACTGGTTATTTTGAAGGAATGGAAAACTCAACTTACTTAGAATTTTTAATTTCCATAATAGGTTATAAGATAAGAGTATGATATGGAGGCTATTCCTTGAGTCTTTCTCTAAAAATTTATAGAATCACATCTTTATTGATGACAACATCATTATCAACAATGGGTGAAATTGGATCAAGAACTTGATGTGGTAGGTTATGAACATCAGTGTTTATATCATCATTGTTATTCTCATACTACTCATTGTCAAAATTATCTTCATGGAAATTAGTGTAATTTGGATGTGTAGGATCTATATCTATAAATTGAGCTATTTATTTATCCATGGTATATGGTTGGGTTGAAGGAATCTGGGTAAATTCAGAAGGGTTACCACTAAGTCTTACACTTCATCTCAAAGGAAGAGATGCAAGGAGCTTAGATGGTGAAAGGATAACAACTTGAAAAATGAAAGAGTAGATTAAATAAATATAATCTAAATAACTAATTAGAATGTGTATAAAAAAGGATACGAAGCTCACAATTATGTAAGGTGATACCTCAATAACAATATGACCTAGTATATACATCTAGAGTTTGAAATAAAATGATTTTTTTTAAATTACTATGAAATTTTAAAGATGAAATTGAATTATTGATTGAAATATGTAGGTAAAAATTCAAAAAATTATTTCTAAAATTAACAAGAATTTTTTTCCAGGGTCTTTAGGGTTTATGTGCACAAAAGGACCTAGTAAATTTAAATAGCGTTTGGAATAAATGTTTTTTTTAAAATTAATAAATTAAATTTAAAAATTAAATGTGAGTTTATAATTTAAAATATATAGGAAAAATAAAAAAAACTATTTAAAAAATTAGCAAGGAATTTACCCTAGGGTTTCTAGGGGTTTTTATGCACAAACAAAGTAAGTTGGGTTCACCAAATGATTTAACTTTTTTAGGAATATTGGATTCTCATTTTAATTTAAAATTCTAGAATAGTAAATTAGTAAATAATATTTAAATAATTTAATTACTGATTTGTATAATTTATTTATATTTTTAACCTTTTTATAAATAACAATAAATATGGAAAAAATAACACCTAGCTTAAAATGAATTTAAATAATTGTTGTAGGTCTGATATTGGCTATGTAGGACTGGGATAATATCACAAATCAAGATATAGATTTCATTTTGTGAAAGGATAGGAGCACTAAAATAGGACGTCCAAGAGTCTATAACTATAGTCCTCTTCTGTTGCTATTTTCTAAAATGCTCACATAGACCTAATTTTTCGGGATTTTGTTCAATGTCCCTATGTGAGCCTGCTTGTGAAATATTGAATGATGGAAACCTATGAAACTCCTTGTATATATGATTTAATATTCAAACCCTAGACTTCATTTCACTTTGATAAAATTTGGGAAAGAAGGGGGTATAATGTGTTTAAGATGCACTGAACGTGTATCCACACCCCTTGTGTGGGCATGATGCCTACATACCAATACTTAGAAGAGGGATCAATCCATATGTAGTTTTCCAACTTGATGTGCTTGATGAAATATTTTAATGTAGATGTAAAAATGCTAAATTAAATATGCCTAAGGTGGCTAGGGACTGGTGTGAGGATTTAGATATGCTTGTATCTGTATTGGATGGTTGTATGCGGAGAATAGGAAAATTTGCCTCGATGGTTTTGCTTGTATTCTTGATTTATATATAATATTTTATAACCTCATTCTAAATGAACTTTGAATGGGATTTTATAGAGATATATTGGTCATGGGTTTAATATATTCACACTAGGCCAAAAAGATGAAGGATAGGAATCAGAAGGAAATAACCATTGGAGCTCAAAATTCAGTTGGATAGGACTAATGAAATATGTCACCCTAGGGCTTCACATTATATTCAAAGTTGATAACTTCTATCCTACAAGTTTCAGACCTAGGGGGTTGTAATTAACATGTGAAGTGTATCCTAGTTGAGCTAAAATTAGGTTTTAGAAGTATATGGCTGACTGGGAGTAAGAAAAAAGGTGTCTAGAAGGGTCATGAGAGCATGAAAGAGGGACCTATGGGTTGGGTGTTAGAAGCCACACTTAAGATACCAATTTTGACATTTTATATGAATACGTGATGCTTATTTTTTTCTTTATCTAATAAAGAGAAGTATTGAATATCAATACTAGAGATAAATTTGATATGAAACATATAATGGATTCCAATTCTAGGCAAGGCTCAAGAATTGAAAAATAAACACATATTTGTAATTTAAGGAAGGGATTGGATATGTGGAAGCATGTCGAAAGGATTAGAGAGGTAATTTTATATATGTGTCCCTATGTTTTTTGGGCTTTGAAAAAATATAGTTAATTTTTATATCTTATTTAATCCTGTAAATTGTATATAGACTTAACCATTTATGTTTTTCTTAATTAACCTCATTCAAGGTATAATTGTTCATAAAATTCTCAAATTATGTAAATATAAATATGGTTGATTTAAATTTGTCATAATAGGCCATGATGAAAAATATTTGTAGGCAACAACAACTACTGCACAACTTATAGCCCTTAAATTGACAAAACATGTATGTTTATTTATCAAATGCTTTCACTTTGTTTGTTCTTCCTTATGAGTAAATTCAATAAATTAATTATATGTTTTAATAGTTCTTATTCTAATGCCATATTGATCCTTTCTAGGATACATCCATTTTCATCTAGTACTCCTCTCCCAAGACCAAACATCTTCAATGTTCACTGCAGGTAATAAAGTCTTTGTATATTATTCAAAATTATTTGTGTAAAGCTTATGATTTTATTTGCATGTGTAATTGGAAAAATTTTAGGTTTTGGTGAATAAATATGGACAATTGTACTTATCAAATGTCATTATTTTATAGGTATATTCACTTTGGAAGTTATGAAGGTTGGTTTAATTTTCTTGGAATGTTTGTATCCTATTTTATTGTCTCAAGTATTGATAATTCAATAAGAAAAATATTAATAATTTTATTTATTTTGTTTTCTATAATTTTTTTGTTTACTCCATTAACTCACAATAGTCTTTTTATGCCATACCTTACTCAAGCATACTCTAGTCCACCCACTGATGTTTCTATTTCTAAAACTATGGAGGAAATTTTCAATCCTTCCTATATTACTATTTTTAGCAATAAAACCCAAAATCTAAACAACATCAAACATAAAGGACAAATAGATAATCAAATGCTTGGGATGAGATTTCTTAGCATCATTTTACCTCTTATAGCTCCTCTCCAAGATTGTGTAACTAATTAAAATGCAAAACAAGTGGATGTTGGATTGGTTTATTATGCTTGATAATAGCTTCAATGGACTTGATGATGCTTGATAGGGATATATGGATGCAAGATGGCTTCAAGTCTCTAAGATAAAAATGTTTCAAAAAATAAACCAATCAAAAAAGTACATATCTAAAAATTTGAAACCAATAAACATAATGAGTTTTGTCTTATCCAAGGTCTATCTATAGTTTTTTGCCCATTAGCACAATTTAGATATGTATTTAAAAATCACATTTACCTGAAAAATTATTCAAACTATTTATAAAAAAAAATTTATTTAGATTCACTACATATGCCATACATTAAAATTCTTAGTAATAATTTGTCTAATTATTCTCAAATGTTAATATTTATTTTTCTTACTCCATGGAATGAGATTTTAACAAGAAATATATACTTTATTCTCTATTCTTTTTTAAAAGTTTTGTTTTTTTATCTCTTTCTTTTAAGATGAATAGTTTTGTGGCTTGACTTATGATTCATAGCTTACATAAATATATTGGTTTTATATTTTGACTTGCCATTTTTTCAAGTCAAAATATTTTTATCCCGTATGGACTTGACATTATGTACCCTTATTTTTATAATCTTAGTAAAAGGAAAACCACACATAAATTTTATTAGCTTATTTTACACATATTTATAATAGGACCCTTATTTACAAAGTTCACATTCTTTGACTTCCTGTAGTATATTAAGTTTGAATAAAAGAACCAAACAAACACATATTAACTTTTAGAATCATTTTTTATTTGTCCTCCTCTCACTTAAATTTTTGTTTTGGATCCTTCAATTAAGTACAAAACCTAATCCTCAAATGTAATCCTTAATCTAATAGGTGAATGCATGTCATCATAATTAACCATTCTTATGTTCAAACAAAAAACAAACAGCATATCTTTCATTGACATACTCTACACATACATTTATAATAGGTTCCTATTTACTTAATTTATAGCCTTTCAAATACATGTAAGGTACTAATTCAGTAAGAAGAGAGCCAAATAAACATAGAATAACTTTCACCAATACTTTATGGTTACTTATAATGGTGTGGATGAGATCCTTTATGATTAGGTGGTTTCAGTTAAGACACCCCACATTCAACAACAATCTAAACCCATAAATACAAAACCCAATAATCAATGCAATATAATCTGTCATGAAATACATCACTAAATGCATGAAACTTGGTGATTTAAAGTAGGTTGGTTAGAGAAGGCTCAATTAATAGGGAACTCTCACATATACGTAAAATATAAATAAACCGCTGAGTTATTTTATTTCTTTGATTCATTTGTTTCGTTATCCAATAAGACAAAAAACTGAAACAATAAAATTAAGCACAATAATAGTTATTTGTGAGGTGGATTTGACTGATTTGTTTGGTGATCCTAAAATATGATAAAACATAAAACAAAAAATAAAAAGGGAAAGATCCATGGATAAAACTTCATGGACTCACTCATTGCTTTATTTAAGTCAATAAGCTATTTTTTTTTTGTAATAGTGAAGCCATTTTATCAAAAGGTGAAAGGTTAAATCTAAATATACAATAGGAATTAAAAATATCTATTAAAATTTATGAAATGTCAATTATTTTTTATCTATGTTATAAATATGGAAGATTGTTATTGTAAAGCAGTTTTTTTCTTATTTGAAGTTTTTGGGGAAGGGTTGGTTGTAACTTTGTGTACTTGTTTATTTGCATATTTGTTAATAGAGTATAAGTAATTAGTAAAATAAATATTTGGATTTATGTGTTTTAATATTATTTTTTTGTGAAATTTTCATTTTTGTTCATAGATTGAGAACCTAATAATATTATTTGTTTTATTATATATTGTGCAATCGTCAGTGTTTCTAAATTTTGAGTTGAAAAACTAATAGATGGAATTTATATCTATTAGATATGTGACAATAAATTTAAAATTTGGACCCTCTTACAACATGGTTTATATCCCACTTTTATAAGATGGTGTGGGGGGCAACGCCTCCCACTATTATCACAGGGGGTCTAGAGGAGCCGATAGGGTATAAAATCAAGGAGTTAAATCATTGTTTCTAGGAAGATGAATTCAAAAAAATTATATTTTTAGAATAAAAGTCATAATGGCATTTTACACTCTATTTATATGAGCAGGAATCCTAATGGTACTTTTCCAATTAGGTGTATTTGTCTTTGTAAAGTTCACATGTAATTTACACAACAAGATCACATGTAATATATTAATATTATAATTATTAAAGATTGATATCTTGTACCATGGATTTTTATTCAGCTTGTTAATATTTTATCACATAAGTTATGTGTTTTGTCTCATGTATATTGAGGATTTATTTATTTAATTAACTCTACAATCACATTCTATTAGTTTTACATAATTGTAAAGTGCATGGTTTTCTAACTCTATCAAGTGCACCCAATCTAATTTCTTAGGAGGCTTTGTAATTATATGAAATATAGTTTATTTCCATACATGTGTTGCTCCTAATTTCATTTTGATGTGAGAGGAATAATTTTTAGCTATTTCATTTAAATATGAGTTATTCTAGTGGTTATTTGAGTTTATTTCTTCATAGGTTTCTAACCTTTACCTCCTTATATTTCCTTTATTCTCTTGTATTCAGCTTTTGATGTTTCTCAAATTTGTCTCCTTTTTATTATTTTTAATTAAAATTATGAAAAAATCCAAAAAATAAAAATGCAAAGGAAAATCACCATCCCTATGGTGATGTATCCATTTATTAAAAAAAATGTGTTGCATCCCATTGGGTGAATCATAAAACCAAAAAAAATCAAGCAAAATTAAAATATTCTAACATTTTTATGACTATATTTTTTTATTAAGGTTCAATGGGAGGTTTTTTGAACTAAAGACCCCATACCTTAGAATGGTGATGTATCCATTTATCAAAAAACAATGTGTTGCATCCCATTGGGTGAATCATAAAACCCAAAAAAAATCAAGCAAAATTAAAATATTCTAACATTTTTATGACTCTATTTTTTTATTAAGGTTCAAAGGGAGGTTTTCTGAACTAAAGACCCCATACCTTGGAATGGTGATGTATCCATTTATAAAAAAAATGTATCCATTGGGTGAATCATAAAACCACAAAAAAATAAAGCAAAATTAAAATATTCTAACATTTTTATGACTCTATTTTTTTTATTAAGGTTCAAAGGGAGGTTTTTTGAACTAAAGACCCCATATCTTAGAAGACAATCCAAAAAAGAGAGGGTGACACCATGCCTAGAAACTAAGAAAAATAGATAAAATAACAAGGCATACTAAGGGCTCCAAACAACCCAAAAGTATCCCAAGAACAACCAATATAAGGTTTGTAAGGATCATACCCACAAAGCCAAAAATGAAACAAAATAATAGTGGCCAGTAAACTAGATCATATAATAACTATTGTAACACCCATAAAATGAAGAGAGTCTCTTTTTCTAAATTTTTTGACTGAGATCTAAGAGACATATTAGATGAAACTATTTTTTTTTACCTCTTCCTTTCTTCCCTTTCATGATCTTCCACCCATTCCCCTCCTCTAAATTTATCAATATTAGAATGGATAAATCCATAGTTAGCTCTGAACTTTGGTTCTTAAGAACTTTTGTTAATCTTCCCCTAAAGCCGTGTTAAAGAATTTTATGGTTTTGACACTTTTATCTATATGAATTTTAGAATCTAATGCTAAAATTTTCTCCTTCTTATGTGATTCTACATTTGGTGTCCCTTTTTCATCAGGTTCCATGACCATAGACTTCCCATCCTTGACCAAGATTCAACTAGTGTTTTTAGAATCATTTCTGGTTCATCTGCCCCTAAAACTATATTTCCTTCTACTCTCAAATGTTTTAAAAATGCATATACCCACCAATTATTTAATCTTTTATGTTTTAATCTAGGACAATTATTTATTATATGCCCAAGAAGGAAACATCTATGACATATATAAGGTAGGCCCTCATAATCTATTGGCTGTACCCATGTTTTTATCCTCATAACCAACTCCACCTAAGTTGGAAGTTCTTTGGAGAGATCAACATAGACAAACAATCTGACATAGGTGTAATTCCCTTGTTCAGTAGTCAAGGAATCAAGACACAAAAAATTTCCAACAACATTACCAATAATACTAAAATCCCCACATTCTAAAACTATAGTGGAAGGTTACGTAAGTGGATCCACACACGTCTTTTATCAAAGATTTCAGTATGAGGATTAAAACTAGAATACCAAGGTTTGTACACCATCCAATGTTTCTCTCAATCCCATGAATAATTGAAAATAAAATCTTTTTCAATTTAAGATTCAAAATGAGTAATGAAAATACCTTTTGTACATAGTAAAATGGTAATTTTACATATATATGAGGTTTTCAAATATTCATAATCCAAGAATGTAGATCCCAAAGAGAGGGACATAAAACCTTAAATTTATAAATCATTCCAAAAGTAAATAAATGTTCCTCCATATTCTCAATCGCTTCCAAAGCCCTATGTTTGAAATGAATGATAGGGTTCACTTTTGTTGGTGCTAGTTATTTATCCCTTACTTTTATTGTAGTTGCATCTTCACATGAGGTGTGTAGAAGACCTACCTCCAAAATGATGGGATATTTGCTATTGTTCTCTTTTGGACTCCCTAAAGATGCCTATGTTGGACATGTCTTAACTGTAGCCACAAATCTAGAGTCCTATATTGTTCTCATTGATATAACATATCACCATCCATAAGAATATTTCCTTTTTGTCTGCATTCACTAAAATATGGGATGCCAAAATAGAACCAAGAGTTGGATCCAACAATACAGAGCTAGGTTTTGACCTTTTTGAAGTCATCACTCCATCTAAAACCTTTGAGTCCTTTGCCTCCCCATGTTCTTATGGCCTAGCATTTGCCTCCTTATTGTGATTTTGTTGGTATGAATAGTGCACTCAAATTATATAATCTAAAGGAAATTTTCCCCTTTCTAATGAAGATTAAATTTTTTATTGAAATGAAACATATAAATGATAAAAAAAACCTATCATTTTAACATTATGAAATAAGGTAGCCACTTCATTTCATATTGTGATTCAAGAAATAACGTTGGTCTAGCCTAACCCCATTATTTTCCCTCTCCCAAGGGGAAATTGATTTGAGTATTTGACTTTGTCCTATTACATTTCCTTGTTGTAGAATTCAAGAATGAACTTTCCAAAATTTTGTATATAAGCTTTTTAAAATGAAGAAGATCACATTCATGCTTTCATTGTGTCATGTGACATCCTACGAGTTGTTGAAGAAATCTTCTCCATAAATTTTTTTGTTTAAACCCTCAATAAATATATTACTTAATGGTTTCAACACATAAAATATGGATGCATTGTGGTTTAGGGTTTAGGGTTTAAACTATGTTTTTTGATAGATTAAAGCCAAGTATAAATGTATGTAAGTTGTTATCAAAATTTTCCAAATTTATCAAAATACCATCGAATTGAAATATTGAATCAAGCTTGCTTTTAATGTGATCTCAAACTTGATTTCATAAATGATGAGTTCTATATATTTACAATATGAAGTTAATTCCACTATTAGTTTGGTTTAATAACACATCAAATGATCCTCTCCATCTTTACATATGGATTTAATCTACTACAAAAAATATTGTTGTTGTTTAATGCATGGCATAAATATCCACACAACATGCTTACCAACATGTAAAAAAGGAATCTCCACTATTGTTTCAATTTATTGACATCTTAGAATTTAGTATATACTAAGACACACTCATCTATAACCTGAATGTTAGCAAGAAATAACATAAAACCATGAAAATACCAATATATATGTATAAATATCTCATATCATTCCCACTAGGCTAATAAATTATGATAACCAAGTTTATTGGATATGATTTAATAGTATGATGAACCATATAACACAACAAATAAACACATATGACCTAATACTGATATCAATGGAAGATGACACATAACTTAGAATACACATATACAAATACTGATAAAGGAGATTATTCCATCTAGCTAATTATTTTTGATAATCAAGATAATCATAAGATGGGGAATTTTGGAAATAATAACACACATATGACCTAGAGGCTGTAACCCATATAATCAACAAAGAACACATCACTAGGAATTCACACACTAGTGACAAATTTTATAATTTTCACCAAGGTAATAAATTCTAATGGCAGGTTATGATCAAGTATTAAGATGGGTAACTTATCAAAATAAATATATAACTCTTATTAACAACAAAACATACATAACCAAGAATGCACACCTATATAGGTATATAATATACTATTTACACCAAGCTAATAAACTCTGATAACCAGGTCAGTAACGATATGGCCTATCCTAGTAAGGCCAAAAATTTATCAGGAACACAGGAATAAATAAGTTTATTAATCATTGACATATTCTATTATTCCCACAAAGTTGGTAAAATTTGATAGCTAGGTTAGTTATGATGTAGCCTACTAATAAGTGTTGAAGAGTTGTCAGTGATGTCATAAAAGTGTCCAAGCTAGTGGATGAAGAGCCTTCATAGTCTAAAGTGACAATGACAATGTGTGCAATGTGCTTATCCTAGTGTGCTTGCAATAAGATTGGTTGATCTTCAGAGTTTTACTATTTAGAGATGATTAGGGATGATTTTTAAATTTTTATCATGTGAAAGGCATCATATAAGAGGTTTTATATGCTTTGAGTTAATGAGTGGATTTCATTTGGTTCACCATTGTTTTCATCTAGACATTTTGTATTAAGTGGTAGAAAATTTGAGTAGGTAGTTTGTTGTCATCATAATTTCCACATGTGGATGAGTTAGGGGGAGTTAGTCATGTGGTTGTGATCACATTAGTCCCAATTTTCTATGTTCTAAATCTCAAGTCATGTGATGAAACACACCCAAATATATGTGTGTGTAAAGTTGGGATCCCATGCATTTTGATAGTGTTTCTATGTTCAAATAAAGCTAAGTTTATAGTTTGATGATGTCATATATTGCACATATAAAATCTGAAGGAACATATTGATATATGGATGAATTAACCTATGAGAGAATATCTTATGTGATAAATCTTAGGTCGTGTGACTAAGCTCCACAAAAGATATGTAAGTGTAAATTTGGGCTCCCAAGTAGTTTGATAGTGTTTTCCCATAGCCAAATTTAACTGTGGAAAGAAAAGTTGAGTAGGCATTTTGATATAGTAATATTTCACACATGTTGTAATTTTATAATGAGTTAATAGAAAGGGTTTTTTAAAATTTATGCCTATTTTATATTTTCTAATTTTTAGGTCATGTAATAAAGCACATCAGAAGATATACATGTGCAAAGTTGGCCTTCTAGGCAATTCAAGGCATAGTTGGCTTTGTGGTAGAAAATTTTGAGTAGGCATATTAATGGTAATATATTTCACTCATGTGAAGGTTTCTAGATCAGCTTGGTATATGGTTATATTCCCATATGAAAGGTGATCTTATGGTTCAAATATCAGATCATGCATCTAAGTGTATAAAAATTTATTGATGTTTAAAGTTGGCTTCTTAAATAGATTATAATAGTTCCCATACTTGGTCAATTTTGCACAAGGTAAAGATCGATGAAATCTCAAGGAGATAGATGAAGAGTGTTTAATCAAAGATGTCAAGAAGTAGAGAGATGGTAAAAAGTGTTCAAGGCTTAACACTAAGAAAAGGTAAAGGACAAGGATTTAATGGTTTACATTTAATCATGCGATTGAGATCGACAACGTGAGTGGAGTCAATGTGGTCAACCTACTCAAAGTCTAACATCATTAAGAAATGAGATAATTACAATAATATATATGGTTCATGATTTATCTAATATGTGAGGACACAAGATGATATCATAGTGTCTAAGGTTTCACTATGATTATTGGCTTTTGAATATTTGTATTTTAAAAAGGGAAAAACCAGTGCCCTATATTTTGTCCATAAATTTTGATCCAAGAAAAATTGAAAGGTGCTATAAAAACTAAATATTAAGAGGAATCTATGGTGAATCTAGTGAACATACTTATAAGGTCTTAATGTATGTAAAATCAAACATTTTGAGCTTTAAATTTGATTGTGTGTTTGACTGTGTTTTGAAAGTTACTCGAGAAGGATATTTGTAATTGTTTTGATGATGTTTAGATATTTTATGATTACTTATATAGTAAAGAGTATTATATACTCCATGAGAATCATATGTATGTATTTTGGAAGTGTGATCAATCTATCCTGAGTATGAATAATGACTAAGATGTTGACTATGTGTTTGTTTATGTTGTTCCTATATACAAGGTCATTGTTTGAGTTGATTGAGAATACACAAAGGTGAGTAGAGATGACTATGATTATTTGATGATGTTGAAGGGGTTATGAGGAGTCAACCCATGTATTTGAAACTGGTCCTATGTTCTTTTTTACTCAATAAAGAGCTAAGATGGTGAATATGTCTCCATGAAACCTATAAAGAGCTACAAGGGCCTAATCGAAAGGTGTAGCTGCTTAAGAGTGACCCATAGATGCTATGGCTAACCTATGAAGATTGCATTGATCCATGTATTCATATGATATATGACTTAAGGGTTAAGGCATGCCTAATACCTGACCAATATGTTGATAATTATGAAGGCTCTATAAATAGTGAAACCAAATGAGATGGTTTCTAGATTTTTACAATGCTTTTGTGAGAGAAGTATTCATTAAAGTAAACAAGACAAGAGAGTGAGGGTACCCAATGGTAGGGTTGATGATAATAGTAGATTGAGGACTATGTGTATGACCTTTAGGTCATAATTCTCATATAATATTAGAATTGTTTATTTGAATATTGTGGATGAGCAAAGTAATCTAGTTTGATCCAAAAGGTTGTTTTAGATGTTGTTAATGTGTACGAAGGCAAGGTGAAGACTATGTGAGCTTGGTGATTATTTTGAGAGGTAGATGAGAGTGTTGACTATGTGTATGAGTGTGTAGGATTGAAGAAAAGATGATATATATTGTATCTCTATCAGATTGGCAAGAAATTAGTGCTCAAGGAGATGTTCATTTCATAAGCGGGTCTAAAGGACTTGATCTTCCTTAGAGGAAATCGCTCCTTGTGAAATAGGTGTTTCACTAAAGGCATTAGGTTAGAAGGACTTGACCAAGGTTTTTGGTCAAAAAGACTTGACCAAAATGTGGTCACAAGGATTTGATCATCTTAGGGGCAAGTGGTCCTTGTGAAAATGATGGTTCACTAAATCTTGGTTAGAAGGAATTAATCAATTTCTTATTTGTAATATCTTATATGACAACTAATCCATGTGTTGTAGGCTTAATATTGGGTTTTATTCCCCATGAGGGTTTCACACATGAACTATGTTTTATGCATTTGATCTTGTGTATGTATTTAATGAATGAGCTATCTTGTTAATGTTGCATGATCAAAGTTGATATATGTTGATTGTGTAATAGTTTGAAAATATTGGAATTGAAATTAAAATATCTAGGCTCATTGATTCACCCACCCCACTCTCAGTGATTGTAATTATAAAAATTGGTATCAAAGTGGATCCTTTGGTAAAGGCTTGGTAGCTTGAAGGTGATCTAAGGTACAATATGGGTAGTCATCAAGGAGGTTTATCTACCAAGCAAGAAATGATGTTCAATGGACCCAATTATGCTTTTTGAAGTATAAATATGAGGACATACATTAGTTCCTAGGGTTTGACGTATGACAATCTATTGTAGATGGTTATGTTGCTCCTACTAATCTTCCATTTAGTGTTGCAGATAAGAACCTATTTGAGAATAAATCTAAGGAAATGAATAACATCACTTATGATCTTATAGAGATTTAGTTTACCATGGTAATCTATTTGAAATCTATTAAAGAGATATGGGACAAAATTTAGATCATTTAATAATGAGATTCAAAGTTTAAGATTGCTAAGTTGCAGACTCACATAAAGTAACTTAAAAGTCTCAAAATGAAGGAAGAAGATTTTGTGGCATCCTTTCTATAGAGAGTTGATGAGATTGTGAACATTATCAGAGGTCTTAGAGAGAACCTTAAAGAGGCTACTGTAGTTCAAAAAGTATTAAGGTATCTATCCCTCAAGTTTGATCCAAAAGTATCTGCTATGGTATAAAGTCATGATCTTATTAAGTTAAAGATGGATCAATTGTCACACACCCTTACTACCTATGAGATGAGAGTAAATGGTGATATACCACCAAAGAAAGAAGCAACTTTCAAGACTAAAATGAAGACAAAGAAGTTCTAAGGTAATAAACCTAAGGAAGATGGTATTTTTGATATAGATGAGGATGAACTAATTACTTTATTTTCAAACAAGTTGAAAACATGTTCAGGGAAGAATAAGGGTTAAACTACCCCTGAATTTCTTTAGTTTTGAAGAGGTAGAACATTTTGCTAATAAGTGCCTTCATAAGTATAAAATGAGTGATGATGAAGAACATGATCAAGGTCTTAATGATGACAAAAGATCATTTAGGTTTGATAAAAGTAAATAGGGATTTAAAAGGTTTGACAGCAAGAAGAAGTAATTCAAGGACAAGAAGAGCCTCTAAACCAAAGAAGATGGCTGCTCATTAGATGAGAGTGAAGTTAGTGACTCAGAGTATGATCATGAAGATGATGGTCCTATTGAAGATGAATGCCTATTCATGGTTGATGAAGGTAGTTGCTCACATCAAACAAATTCTACTTGGAGTGGTTTAGATGATGATAAAGATTAGGTGGATTATGAGACTAGATTGATGAATGCTGTTGAAGAACTAAAGACTAAGAAGAAGATCAATAAGAAGATGAAATCTAAACTCAAGAACTAAGAGAAATAATTTAGTGTGTTTGAGGTAAGAATGAATGAAGATGCCAAGAAAATGAAGATATGGCCAAGCATCTTGATTGTCAATTAGAAATCCTTTCTACAAGCATAAAAGCTAAAAAAGATGAGTGTTTAACGTATGTAGTTGAAAATGAGTCATTATATGAGTTAGAGAAGACATATAGTAAGGTGAAGTTATTTATGAAATTTGAAAAGAGCTCAAGTGATATAGACAATATTTTGAGTGGTCAAAAGCATGAAAGTGATAGAAATGATCTTGGATATAAAGAAAAACCAAAGAATACAATTCAAGACAAAATAAAGACTAATTAGACCTTAAAGGTCAAAAATCAGTCAAGGAATGAAGGTATTGGTAGACTAAAAATAAATTAGATCACACAACCAAATTCCATGAGGTATGAAAGTTTCAATGGTTACTACTATACTTATAATTAGTTTGGCCATAGAGCTAGAGAATTTAGAAGACCTGTTAGAAATGAGTTTGCATGGAACTATGATGGGAATCATTAGTCAATAGGTGTGAGTAAAGTTGAGTGTTTCAAGTGTCATGTTGTGGGAAAATTTGTAAAACATTTTCCATCTAAATTATGGTAAGTTGAGTTCACTCTAATAATAATGGTTTTTTACAACTATGAATAGAGAGGTCACATTCTTAGATTCTATAAGCAAAGGTCTACAAGTTAGAATAGGTTTAATTAGGGTCCTAGTGTGTAAGGAAGAAGGCAAGTTAACTCATGGAAGCTAAAGGTGGTAGGTGTGAGTCATGATGAGTTTTCTATTCCAAGTAATTTATTTGATATGGTGGATAATGATTCAGATGTTGAAGAGTGCCAAGGGCTCTCATTATCTACTCATGTTGTGAGTAAAGAGACCAAGCTCAAGGAGAAGACCAAGGTATTGGTTGAGGCTAGTTTTGAAGTAAGTATGGATCCAAGTGAACATATTTTTATTGATGAGAAAGTATCATACAAAGAACATCAGTTTTTAGTGCCTAGTGATAAGGTTCTAAGCTATAACAAAGATTCTACATATGAAAAGGTATGTCATGAATCTTTATTGTCTCCATGTATTGTTAATTCAATCTTAGAATTGAAGGAGAATGTTGTAGTGGTTGAGAATGTTACTTATCTTAAGCCTAAGAATAAGAAAAAAAATAACTATAAGCATCAGATGACTAAGGAGGAGAAGGAACATGAGGAGTTGTGGGAAAATCCTAGTTTCACATTGTTCTAGGACATTGTCAAGTAGGATGTCTTTGCCTATGATTCTTAGTAAACATCTTTCTTATGGAGAAGAAATTTTTTATGCTCAAGATAATAATTCTAATCTATACAAAGACTTGTGTTGATCTTAGAAGTTTATTTCTTAAGGGGGAACAACAAGTTCATGATCTTGATCCAGTGTTTTGTAAAGGAGCCACGCCTCAAAATGGGTGTTTCCAGCTGACTTAATGAGATTGATGGAGTGTCAGTAAAATTTTGGCACTTAGAGAGGTCTGTGCACTTGTTTATGATGTGTTCTAGGTGGTTCTATGCTTTTTTGATCCTATTTGTGCTTTTTGGAAGTTTTTATGTGCTCTTGGTTTTATATATCTTATTACAGGTCAAAAGCCATGGTATAGTAAGTTAAGGTTCCCAAAGGTGTGGAAGCTCAAATATTGGTATAGAAGTATGTCATGAGTGTCTTTATGTGTTCAAGAAGTTTCAGAGGCATGTGTTGACTAGAAGGAGGTTTATTGACCTTATTTATTTTAAGTTTCTAGGGTTTTGGGCTATGCTATAAAAGTGGTCTACCTTATGAGTTGAGGTCTGAAGCTTCTTAATACATTGAATTGGCCAAATGGTTTTTCAAATAAAAATTCATAGAGATTTTAAGGTTTGTGGTTTTCAAGTTATTGATGTTTTTGTCAAGATGGAGGCCTAATTGGTTAGTAGGTTTTTGAAGGAAGTGTGTTGAAATGATGATATAGGTAATCCAAATTAGTGTACTTGAGGGGGCATATTAAATTCATCCAAATGTGAAGTTTCAAGTTTTAAAGGTGCATATACTAAAAGTTGTGGGTTTTTCAAATTTTAGGTAGGGCTATAAGGAGTCTAGATACGGATAGTAATGAAGATGTGATGTTTTTGCTTAGTTTCTCCAAAATATCAAGGAATGAGTGTTTAAATGACTATTATTATGTTGGTTTAGAACATGTATCTTGTTTGGTGAGTGGCATGAAGTTTTGTTGGTGGTCCCTGAGGTGGATTAAGAGAAGAGGGTAGTAAGCCTGTGTGATGATTCTTCATGGTGTATGCAGATTTGAAGATGCTCAATAGGTGAAATGGTTCATATATATTAGGGGGATTCCATCTTAGATATTTATTGTTGAGTTCTATCAGATTCTAGTCTTTTTTTTGTTCTTTTTTATTGGTTGTAGTGCTTGTTTGAAGAAGAGTGTTACCATATAGTAAGAGGAAATTTTGAAGGTAAGAAGAGGTAAGATAAATGTAAGGGGTAGTTTGTATCATATTTATAAGATGTTCATCTCCTATTGATTATATTTTTATGTCCTCAAGATTGGTTGGTGCCCACTTTGTCATTATTTCAAAGGGGGAGAATGTTCCTAATATGAGAATACTTGAAGAGAGAGAAGGAAGGTAAGTTATATGATGTGTGTTGACATCAATGACAAAGGGGAAATTTTTTTAATAATTTTTAGTGATGTAATAAAAGTGTAAAAGTAAGTGGATGAAGTGCCTTAATAGTCTAAATTTATAATGACAAAGTGTACAATGTGTTTATCCTAGTATGCTTGTATTAGGCTTGGTTGATCTTCAGAGTTTGACTATTTAGATATGATTAGGGATGAGTTTGAAATTTTAAGCATGTGAAAGGGGTATTATAAAAGGTTTTATATTATTTTATTTCTTGTTTACATGATTTTATTTCATATGGTTGATCATTTTTTTCATCTAGACATTTTGGGACTAGTGACATAAAATCTTAGTAGGTAGTTTGCTGACATCATAATTTTCATCTGTGGATGAGTCAGGAGGATCTGGTAATATGGTTATGATCAAATCATTCATAATTTTATATGGTAAAAGTCTAAATTAATGAAATTAAATATAACCAAAGATATGTTTGTGCAAATTTGGGCTCCCAAGCATTTTGACAATGTTATCTATGCTCAAATGGAGTTAAGTAGTTTGGTGATGTCATATCTCGCACATATGAAAGTTTGAGGAAAAGCTTGATATATGGATGAATAAATTTATGATATAAATTATTTTTAGATAAATCTTAGGTCATGAGACTAATCATGACAAAACGTATGCAAGTGCAAAGTTGGGCTCCCATGCAGTTTGACAATGTTTTCACATACTTAGCCTAATTTGCATATGGCAAGAAAAGATGAGTAGGCATTTTGATGTAGTCATATTTTGCACATGTGATGGTTTTAGAATGCATTGATCATATTAATTAATTAAATTTTATTCATATTTTATATGTTCTATGTTTTAGGTCATGCAGTGAAGTGTATCAAAATACATTCATGTGCAAAGTTGGCCTCCTAGGTAGTTGTAGGCATAGATGGCTCTGTCATAAAAAATTCTGAGTAGGCATATTAATGGTGATATAATTCACTCATGTAAAGGTTTAAAGATAATATTGGTATATGTTTATAATCCCTTATGAAATATGATCTTATGGTTCAAATCTTAGAACATACTTCTAAGCACAATAATAGTTATTGAGGTTCAAAGTTGGCTTCTCAGACAAATTGTAATGGTTCCCATACTTAGTCAATTTTTCACAAGGTAAAGTTTGAATAAATCTCAAGGAGATCAATAGAGAACATTTTATCCAAGATTTTAATAAGTATCAAGATGGTAATAAGTGTTCCAAGTTTAACACTGAGTAAAGGTAAAGGATAAGGATCTAATGGTTCACTTTAATCATGTGATTGAGATCGATGGTGTGAGTGGAGCCAAAGTGGTCAACCTGTTCAAAGTATAAAATAATTAAAGAATGAGATACTTAAAATAGTATCTATTGTGTGTTATTTATCTAAGATGTGATGACATGAGATGATATCATAGTGTCTGAGGTTTAACTGTGATTGTTGGCATTTGAATATTTGAATTTTTTAAAGGGAAGAACTAGTGCCCTATATTTTGTCCATAACTTTTGATCTAGGATGAATTCAAAGGTGCTGTAAAAATAAAAGTTGAAGTGGAATCCATGGAATATCTAGTGAAATTATTTATAAAGTCAAAATGTATGTACAATAAAATATTTTGAGCTCCAAATATGACTATGTCTTTGACTGTGTTCTACAAGTAACCTGAGAAGGATATTTTTGCTTGTTTTGAGTATGTTCAGATGTTTTATGATGACTTGGATATTTGAGATTATTTTATCCTCCATGAGTATCATATATATGTATTTTATAGGTGTGATATATCTCTCTTGAGTATGAACAATGCTTAATAATTTGACTCTGTGTTTATTCATGGTTTTCCTATGTATAAGGTCATTGTTTGAGTTGATTGAACATATGCAGAGGTAAGTAGAGAAGCATGTGACCATTTTATGATGTTGAAGGGGTCATGAGGAGTATACCCATGTATTTTAAATTGGTCATGTGTTATTATTTTTCTTGATGAAGTGATAAGATGGTGAATATGTCTCCATGAGACCTATAAAGAGCTACAAGGGCCTAATTAAAAGGTGAAGCTACTTAAGAGTGACCCATAGATGCTATGGCCAACCTATAAATATTGTATTAAGATATGTATTTGTATGATAGATGCCATAAGGTTTAAGGCATGCCTAATGGATGACCAAGATGTTGATAATCATGAAGGATCTATAAATAGTGAAACCAAATGAGATGGTTTCTAAATTTTTGCAAGGCTTGTGTGAGAGCAATATTTGTTGAAATGAAAAAGAGAAGAGAGTGAGTTTACCTAGTGGTTGGGTTGATGATCAAAGCATATTGAGGACTATGTCTATGACCTATAGGTCATAATTGTGATATCAGATTAGAGTTGTTGTTGGTTTGAATATTGTGGATGAGTGAAGTAATCTAGTTTGATCCAAAAGGCTATTTTGGATGTTGTGAGTCTGTGCAAAATGAAGGTGATTACTGTGTGAACTTGGTGATTATTTTGAGAGGTAGATCAGAGTTTGGACTATGGTTTTGAGTGTGAATGATTGAAAATAAGATGATATACATTGTATCTCTATCAAATTGGTAGGCAATCAATGCTTAAGGAGATGTTTATTCCATAGGAGGGTCTAAAGAACTTGATATTCCTTATGGGTAGTTTCTCCCTGTGAAATAAGTGTTTCACTAAATGCATTTGGCTAGAAGGACTTGACAAAGGTTTCTAGTAAAAAGACTTGATCAAAAGGTGGCCAAAAGGACTTGATCATCTAAGGGGGGAGGTGTTCCTTATGAAATTGATGTTTAACTAAATCCTAGTCAGAAGGACTTGATGACTTTATTGTTTGTAATATCTTATAGGATAAGTAGTCCATGTGTTTCAGACTTGAGATTGGGTTTTATTCTACATGATGGTTTCCCATAAGAACTATGTGTTGTGTGTTTGATCTTGTGTACACATTGAATGAATGAGCTCTCTTGTTAATATTTCTTGATCAAAGTTGATATAAGTTTATTGTTTAATAGTTTGAAAGGATTCGAATTAAAATTGAGATATCTGGGCTCACTGATTCACCCTCTCCTCTCAGTGAATGTACCTTTAACAATAAGATGGGGAAATTATCTCACAACAAATTCCATATATCAAAACATAGTTGGAGTGGTGGATGACCTATATCTTAATGTGGCTTGGTAAATGCGAATTTCAATGAATCTTTAAATATACTAAAGTGAGGTGCAACAAGATGGATAGCTCATTGACTAGAGTGGAATATTTTATTTCTCTAAAGTGTAATGGGAGGATAGTAAGCTCCTAGATAGTTAAGTAGCCAAATTTACCTATAAATTATTTTATTTTTTAAACTAATAACAAGAATAAGTGAATACAAGGTCTATCATATAATAATAAGATAAGAACTTATTACAAGGATGAGTTAGGTTTAAAACATGCTTTGTATGCCTCCAAGTTAAATGGTCTTTGTGTTAAATGGGTTCTTTAGGTTATGTGGTATCAACATTAAAATGACAGGGTGGACGTGGTCAAAGAGTTTGCTTTCAATGAATCTCGGGGTATCATGGTGGGGGATACTACAACTATCATTTTACCCCAGGTGGTTTCACTTCCATGTAACTAGTGTAAAATGAAAAACTATAATACATTGAATATTTACCTAAAATGTGGAGTGATAATTTTTCAACAAAGGGAATTTGAGTGATGACTATTTGTGGGTGCAAGAAATTTGTAACACTGATTTTGATTTTTTAGGATAACTTTGTGCCAAATGGAAAATAAATAGAATTTATTTTAATTTTAATTTTATTGAAACATATTTAAAGATAATGTTATAACTTTAATACTAATTCTGAGAATGTTATAGCAGAACATCTAGAATAATTTTTCAAGAAAGAGGTTCCTAAATTTTCTCTGAATCACATTTTAAAAAATACTAGAATGTCCCCTCAATTGTACCACCATGATAAATTTAAATGTAAAATGAAATATCAGCTTAAAACCCAGTAAAAATAATATGTGAATTTAAAGTTTAACTAAGAAACCCACAAGGAACCATGCAAAATCCATAAACAAACAACTACAACCTACAACTATAGCAAATGATGATTCGGGTCTTTATACAACATTGAGTAAAATTTATCTAGAACTTGGAAGCCATAAATGATAATAAATTTATACATTTAAACTTATTTAAAATACTAAATGCAAGTGTTAAATAATAAACCCATAAAGAACCACACAAAATCTATACCCAGAGAGCTACATTATAGAACTATAATAACCAACTACAATAACAATGATTTGAATATTCAATTTAACACTTATACATCATTATGTAAAATTTATTAAACACTTACATACTATAACCAATAAAAATATTATGTGAATAGAAGTGTTAATTAAGAATCCCACAAAAACTATGCAGAATCTATAATTAGAGAGCTAAAACGTACAACCACAACAAGCAATGACTTGGGTTCTGAATTTAACTCTTATATGTCATTGCTTAAAATATATTATTAAATTGAAGGGAATAAATTGAAATAAATTCATATACTTATACAAATAAAAATATTATGTGAATATAAATTTTAATTAAAAATTCCACATAAAACTATGCAGAATTCATAATCAAGGTGTTATAGCCTACAACTACAACAAATAACAATTTAGGTTTTCAGTTTAACTTCCAACATCATTGTACAAAATTGAAAATCCATTGATTATTTTGAATCCATACAATAAAATGCACTGATGTAATCAATAAAAAAGATTAAGAACACAAAACTTTTCCCATAATCCCCTTGGATTCCCTTTGGGAGACTTGGGCCTCCCATTGTGCCCAAGATTGTTATTTTCTAGTTTTTAGGGGCTGTTATAGGGAAATCATGTATTTCCTTATGTTGTTGGTTTTTTTTTTTCCATTTCAGGATGGATATGGGGTTCTGTGAAACCTCCATAGATATTTTATGATCCCTAGTTCCTAATCTAGTCAAAATCGATATGGGTTCTTTTAGGGTCCATTATGGACTTGTTTTAATCCTTGTATCTTTATCAATTCTGTTGGGATTAATTCCTTTGAGGACCCCAATAGTTCTCTTTTTATTTTTTGTTTGGTCATTTGATTTTTCTTTAGTTGGTCCTCTTTGCTTACTTTTTTGGTTGTCTCATTGGTTGGTTCTTTTTTTACTCGATATGCTTTATCATTGCTATTTTCATCTTTTGTGGGGGACCCAGACCTCCTTTTATGTCTGGGACTGGATTCCACACCAAATTTCAAGATGGGTTCATCTTTAATTAGAACATATTCATATCCCCATGGATAGTCATTAAGCATTACCTCCTTAATATAAACTATAAAAACACTATAAATCTCACCAATAATATTTTTATCTATTTATTATTATTAGTTTTTACATATTATTTAATGTTGCACTTAGTTTACATTAAAAATTTATATACAAACTCAAATTTTAATAATTTATAATATAAAGGTAGGGACTAGTCATGAAACGACCCTTGTTTATCTACCAACTATAGTGTTGAAAACTGTTAGATCTTCTATTAATTCTTTTAATACGAAAATTTTAATTAATTTTGTAGTTTGAATATCTAGCTTGAATTGTGGTTGAATATATAGTTTTCAAGGATTGAATGAAATTATTTGAAATCCTAATGCATCTGGTTTATAAAATTCAAATTTAGATTTTGGTTGATCAATTTGGAATTGGAGAGATTTTACATATTTTGAAAGGATTTTTAAAATTTTGTTACAATTATATATTTATTTTAAAATGGTGAGTCTTAATTAATATTTTTTTTAGGTATTGGATTTAATGGAGTTGAAGGTACACTAGTTGTGCATAAATGACCAACTAAGTGAAATTGATGGAGTTATATTTTGAGATCAAATGACTAATTTTATATTAAATAAATTTAAAATGCTACACATTATGTTTCAAAAGTTAAACATAAGTAGCCCCACACACACGCACACACAATTAGTGATGGTTATATGTAAGGGATCATTATTTTATTAATGAATGTTGACATTTAATTTTAACGACTTGTAAATTTAAATGAATGTTCAAACACATATCCCCAATTTTTAGTGTTTCAAACTATATTCAATTTCAAGTTTGATATTTTTTTGAAACATTTATTATTTCTATATGTCAATATGTTATATTTAGTACATTAATGCATAAAGACACACTTATATAATTTTATTAACTAGATTTACACACACACACACACACACACACACACACACACACACACACACACACACACACACACACACACACACACACACACACACACACACACACACACACACACACACACAAAAAAAAAAAAAAAAATAAATAAATAAATAAATAAATAAATAAATAAAATTAATCAATGGTCCCTACCCTAAAAAATCATTGTTCAATAATTGAAACATGGACAATATTTTTGCATAAATGCCCAAGTAGGTTAAACTAGTCTAGTTATATTTTTAGATCAAATGACTAATTTTATATTTAGTATAGTTAAAACACTACAAATTATGTTTCAAAATTTTAAAATAAGGGGTCCTATATATGTACTATTAGTGATAGTTATATGTACAAATAATTATTTTATCATGGAGTAATCATACTTGAGTTTTACAACTTCTCACCTTAAATGAATGTCCAAACACATATCCCTAACTTTTAGTGTTTCATTAAAATATTTTCATTTTTATATTTAATATATATTTTAAAACATCTATTATTTTCATATGTCAATGTATGTTATAAATATAATATTATTACATAAAGACACACTTAAAAAAGTGTTGTGAAGCAACTTTAGTACATTCTATAATAAATTTGTAATGTTTGACTTGATGAAGTTGTATGTTTGGCATGATGTAAACTAGATGTTTATGCATCTATGGATGTTTTCTCATTCCATGTGGGAACTTGAAATTGGGTGTGATGGTTGTAGCTGGGTCTCTAGAGAATTCAATTTGTAGTTATTTGGCATGGACTTATCAGATGTCACAAAAGAAGGCAACCAATAACACAAATAAACATGTCATGTCCATGGCAAGAAATATATGGTCATGCATTATGATTCAGATGAGTTGGGTAACTCGTGACAAGTTAAATTTGAAGTAGTGTCATAAACTTTGTTTTTAAAAGTGGTCGAAGGCACTACCACTCTGCATTTACAAGAATGTTTTTAAGATCATAGGAAATCATATGTAGAATCAAGTGCAAACAATAATTTTTTTTAGAAAAATGGATAAGTATGATGTCTATATTATTGATAGTTTATTAATTTAGTGATAGGTATTCCATGATTGGAAATAAATATTTTAAATGAATTAAAATCTATATGAATTTTACATGATTACATCATAATTAGAGATATTATTTTTTGTGTTATATTTAATTATATGATATTGTTTTAAGAAGTGGTGTATTATAATTTTGATATTATTCCTGATCTAACATAATTCAATAAAACTAAGTTAATAAAACATTAAATAATGGTACTTATATTATCACATATTTAAATAAATACTCCACTCTTTTGATTTATTCATATGTATGAACCATAATAACGGTTAGATATGTGACCAAAAAGTTAAATTTTAGATCCCTTTGCAAGTGTGTTTTGTAGACAAATTATTAATAGGGGGTGTGGGGGAGCAATTCCCCCTTCCCCTACACTATTCTCATGAGGGGGTCCAGGGGATGATGACATGTTATGTAGCCCCATAGTGGGGATTCAACGGTAGTGCCCTGGAAGCCAAAAATCAAAGAGTCAAACCCCTATTTCTACAAAGATAAATTCCACTAAATTATATTTTTAGGAAATAATTATCATAATATAATGTTTATTTCTTAATTCCTTGATGGCTCAAAATCCCCATGAAGCTACCACTTGGTAGCTCCATCAGATATTGAAAGCTCAAGAGGCTTATCCCAAAATATTAATGCCTCTAGTGTTTTGAATCCCTAGAATACTACCACTTTGTAGCTCCATGGGATTGCAGAAGCTCAAGGGCATTATCCTGAATGATTAATGTCTCAGGGACTCTAACTCCTTCGAATACTACCATTTGGTAGCTCCATAATACCATAGAAGTTTAGGAGAGTTAGCCCAAACATTTAATGCCTCCAAGGTTATGAGTCCTTAGAATATTACCACTTAGTAGATCTATGAGGCTGAGGAAGCTTGACTAAAGGCTTAATGCCTCTGATATTTCAGGTCCCTAGAATGGTACTAGTTGGTAGTTTCATAGGACTATGGAAGCTTGGGATTCTTAACCTAAAGGCTTAATTACTTTGGAGTTTTGAGTCCTCAAAATAATATCATTTGGCATCTCCATGAGGTTGAGAAAACTTAGCCAAAGGCTTACTACCTCTAACATTCTGACTCCCCAAAATGATGCCACTTGGGAGATCCGTGAGATTTTATAAACTTTGGAGGCTTAGCCAAAATGCATAATGCCTCTGGGGTTTTGAGACCCTGGCATACTACCACTTGGTAGCCCCATGGGGTTGAGAAAGATTGGCTAAAGTCTTAATGCTTTTGACGTTCTGGGTCCCCATAATGTTGTCATTTTCTAGTTCTATAGAATCATAGAAGCTCAGGAGGACTAGTCCAAAGGCTTAATGCCTTTAGGGTTCTAAGTCTATGGATTGCCACCACTTGGAAGATCTATGGGGATGAGGAATCTTGACCAAAGGATTAATTCCTTTGGCATTTTGGATCCCCAAAATACTTTCACTTGGAAGCTCTACAAGATTACATAAGCTTGGGAGGCTTAACCCAAAGGATTAATACCTTTGGTATTATAAAGCCCTATAAAACTATCACTTTGAAACTCCACACGACTATGGAAGATCAAGTGACTTAGTTCAAAGGTTTAATGTCTTGAAGACTTTGTGTCCTCATAAGGCTACCACTTGGTAGGTCTACGGGACTGTGGAAGCTTGGGAGGATTATCCCAAAGGCTTAATTTCTATCAGGTTTTGAGTATCTAAAATAACATCACTTGGCATCTCCACGGGGTTATGGAAGCTCAGCCAAACGATAATGCCTATGGAATTTTGGGTCCCCATAATATTATGACTCAACAATTCCACGTGACTAGAGAATCATATCAGGGTTAGCCTAAATTAAAATATTCTTCATTTTCCATTTTTTGACATTTACATGATGTAAGCAACAATATAATTGTGCATTTTTATTGGGTTTTTTACTCATTGATTGAATTCTTAGGAAACAATTTATTAAAAAAAAATCATATATTTTTAATTGGTTTTAATTAAACCTTGAAAACATTCACTTGTAAAGTTATTTATGATATTATATCAGGATTAAAAAATTGATTGAAAAAATAATAACAAATTAAAATTACTACTAAAAAATATATATTCTACTAGAATTTTACCTAGATGAAAAAAAATAAATATGATTATGGCTCATTATTGAAAAGAGATTTAGAAAAATGATTTATTGGTTTTATACACACATCTTAAGCTTTCAAATGAGTATAATTTTACAAATATCTGTTATAAATTGAAGGGGAAAAAAAACTTCATTGCTGTTGAAAAATATTTGCTTGGTCATAGTGAGCAAGAAGAAACTCAAAATTTAATGCTGCACTTTTATAATGATTGACAAACTTCTCTTCTTTGAGAAAATAAAAATTGTAACTTATACAATTTTTTTGATTCAAAGAAATGAAATAGAAATTTTACACAAAAGATTAAACGTGCCTTAGAAATTCAAAAAGTTTAATACAACATTCACCATGCCAGTTTGAGTGCAATTTGTCTACCATGTATTCCTACAAAATATTCCATATTGCCTTTTCAAATTGTTGTACGTAGTGAAATATATTTCCAAACTTTTACCTAGATAAACAATTCTTTTATTTGATTGGATAATCAATTTTTTTCCTATGAAAATAGTCTTGTCTCATCACATCACCATATAGAAAGGCATGAAAATAACAAATTTTGAATTTTATATTTCACAAATTAATTGTATAGATACATAAACTTTAAAAATCGTAGTATGCACATATTTCAATCCACAACAAATTGAAAAAATTATGTGTGTGCACGCTCAAACATCTATTATTATCATATATCACTATATGTTATAAATAATATATTATTTCACAAAAATACTATTAAATAAGTTTGTTCTTACACAAAGACACAATTAAATAAATTTATTACTAAATTAATTTTATGTATATATATAGAGAGAGACAGACGCACACACACACGTACACATGCACAAAGACACTATTCAATAAAATTATTAACTAGAAATATGCTCCGTTATTTCTAAGCAACCACCAATATCTTATCGATAATTTAAAAAAAAATTATTACAACATAAAATATTTAATGTTTATTCTTTCTATAGACTGTTTTTTTATAAAAATTAATAAAGAAAAAGAAACCCTTACCCAGAAGAATCTGATTAACAAATCAAACTAAAAAGGACAAAAAAGAACCTGAAAACAAAAAGAAAGAAGCAGAAAGCCAACAAACCACGCTGCCATAGCCAAGTAGCTAATTACAAGAAAAAAAAGGACTACAGACAATTGTTTCCTCAAAACAAAAAGACTGAAAAAAAAGAGTCGTCGTCCTTGACCCGCAAAATCTAACCACAGGTTCGTGGAATCCTTCCTGCGTTTTTGTTCTCTTTGACAGCAGTACTCGTCGTTTTCCTGTCAACCGATTCCAAGAAAAAATATATAATGGACTAAGTTGTATCGAGAGCAACAAGAGGCCATAAATCACAATTAGTGGTAGATCAAAGATGAGCAACGCATGGATTCTGATGCGGAGGATCACCCCCTTTACTTTTCCCACTGCATGGAGAAATGTAATCATTATTCAAAACAGATATGCGCAAATAATTGCAAAGGGGGATAATGATAAAGTTTCTCACGGCAAGGACGCCAACGAAAAACCGGACTTGGGTATTTTTTTGGCATGCCCACAATAGAATTTTTTTCACAACTATATCTTCTTTATTCTCACTAATTTTTTTGTTGACTGCACTCTCTCAGATCAAGATGTCAATGTGACTGAGAAGCCTACTGCAAGCGATTCCAGTCGTGGCTCTAGTGGAGAGAATTTACATGTAAGCATTTCCACCCAACACATAATTATTTGTGCTTAATTATGATGCTTCTGTTTTTGTCTTGTAGAACCACTGAACAACCGATTCAACGAAACAAAATAATTGTGGTGCTTCTTCGTCATTTAGTTGTATGTTAAGAGCCCTATTATTTGAGCGTCTCTACCAAACTTCCTTCTCCGAAGCCCCACTCTTTACTCCCGCACCCTGCATGCATTTAGGAACGCATGTCATGACACATTACTTTTTACTGATTATTGGGTTTCGTTTGTGTGGGTTCAGACTACTGTTGAGAGTGGGAAGTCTCCAAAGAAACCAGGTACTGATACTGGATCTCCTCCACATCATCATGAATCTCCTGGAAAAGAATCTCCTCAACATAATGATTCTCCTCGTGAAGAACCTCCTCCACAACATAAAGAATCTCCAGTGGAAAAGAAGTAATCATAATGTGGTGGTGAAAGCTAGTGTGTTTGTTTGGCTCTCTTCTTCGGACTTACTATGCAACATGGAAGACAAAAGATTCTAAATTATGTAAATAGAGGACTTGGTATAAATGTACGTGTACGTCTACCTCTAAAGTAGATTACGTAAGCGAAAAATATGTGGTTGGTTTCCTCTTGGAATGTAAGATACACATACAAAGGCGCTCACTTGTCGGATGGAGCATACTAGATCCAGGGTACCCTATATGGAAGTCAAAAGCTATAAATTATTTAAATAGGGAATCTATGTACAGAGTAGGATAGCTAAAGATATGTTTGGTTTGGTTCTGGTTGGGACTACAATGTAAATAGAGAATCTAGGTACAGACTAAAATAGTGAAAGATATGTTTGGTTTGGTTTTAACTGGGATTGTAAGAATGGTTAATAATTAGTAAAATTAAACAAAATAACCATATAACTATTATATTCAGTATTGTGTAAGGTGTTTGAATATTTTTAATGTGAAATAATATTACATGAAATTATATGGAATGTGAGGATTATTCAAATAAAAATGTTTATATAAAAAAGATTTTTAAATAATATATTTAATAAATATTACAATTTTGGTTTTTGTTATTTTTAAAAATTATATTAAAAACACTTTTAATTTATTTATCATAGTGTAAATTGAATATTTGCTTCTTTAATATATATAATATTGTAAATTTTATATTTGTTGTTTTTATTAATTATAAATAATGTATGTATAATTATTTATAATAATAAAAGTTTTCAAATTATCGAAAGATATTAATATAAAATATTTTCATAAATATTTAATGATGTAATAATTTTTTTTTTTTTTTATAATATAATAGTATAAGAGTTAATTAAGATCTTAATAATTTCAAAGAGAACCAACCAATTTATAAGTTTAACTTCTTTTTATTATTTTATTTATAACAACATGATAAATGTGGGAAGTAGAAAAAAAAAGTATGTAAGTGAAATCAATTATATCATAGTGAGAATAGGAATTAGGAAGAGAAAAAAAAAAAGAAAACATGGGATTTCATTTTAGGAAAGAGAACCAATCATTAAAAAAATTAAAATTAATTTTTTTTCAAAAGCATAAATTCTTTGTCATTAAAAAAACAAAATAAAATAAAAAATAAAAAATCTATATAATTATTTATTCACTTCAAATTAAATAATTATAAATAAAATAAATATTAGTACACTTTATTTACTTAACTAACAATTTATATTACACATTTTAAACTTAAAAAAAACATTTATTAATTTTCTTCCTTTCTAAATTTAATATTAAATTCCAAAAAATATTCAAATATCGTAATTGCATTGAATCACTATATAAATTACAGGAAAATAACATGAAAGTGACTATCAAAATATATGTAATATAACCAACAGACATATGTAATATGGCCAACATGAATTGTTAGAGTCTATCCAAACCATGCACCATCTGTAATTAAGAGTGCACATAACAAATATTTCTCACACCCACATTCTTGCTTTGATAAAAAGATGATATGGTCCAGGTTTTTAAATATTTCAATTTTAATTACTTAATTTTTTTGGGTTTAAACTATGCAAACTTTAAACTAATATGTATAGAGCACTTGAATAGTTAAAATGGACAATCCTTCTATCATAAATAGAACTATTTGTTAAATATGTTTCATCGTAACTATAACGATATGTTATACATGTTCTAAGGCCATCTCATTTGGTTGGCAATTTTAAGATTTACTTAAAAATATTATCCCAAAGTGAATCAATTATTTTTGAAATGTAAAAAGTTTTGGCCCAAAATAAGATATTATTAACAATTAACTAATTAATAATATATTTTATGTTTTTAATAATTAGTGATTATCGTTAAAATTGAAATGATCATGTCAATATAAAATAAAGTGAGAGGATAAATATAAATAGAAGGATAATAAAATTTTTTAAAATAAATAAAAGAATATTTGTTTATATATATTATGTATGAATATATAAAAGTAAGCTTTCTCTAATTTTTAAGAAAGGAATTTAAATAGAAATAAAATGTGTTATGGAATGTTTTATTTTCTCTTATATCTTTTTAATTTGAGGATAAGTATTATTATGCATTTTTATTGTAGCAATAAAAATATGAAGTAGGAGAGATGTGAAGGTGCTACAATGAGTGCATTCATGACATAACAATAAAAATTAAATTTATCAATCAATTTTGTTGATATTGATTATTTCTATGTCAAATTACTATAAAAAATAATGAGATTGGTACAAGTTTTAGTTTAATACCATCCTATACTTGATTGTTATATTTCATGGATTGCATACCTACAAACATAAGCAAATCAATGAGTTTTGCCTCAATTTTATTTATGATTTTTTTAAACTTCATCAAGAACACCATTAACTAGCCCAGTTTTTATTCATAAATTAAAAAATAAAAGTACTAGTTACCCCTTACAAAAAAGTAATTTAGTTTTTAATTGATCATCCTTATATTTAATTACCTTTTTTTGACCTTGTATGTTCTGCATTGTTATGTGCAATTGGCACATTTTATGATTTCAACATTTCCATACTATGAATGTCAAATAGTGTATAGATGTAATGTACATTGAAATATAATTTTTTATTCTAAAGACAATGATTCATTTGTTATAGGAATGAACAGGGCCCAATCCTTCAATTTTTAGCTCAAAATTTCTAATATTGAGTAAGAGGTTATTAAATGCTACATCACACAGATAAGATCCTTGTAGATGGAAAAATATATTTAATCCAATGGTAGTGTAAGATATTTTCTAAGTGGTTGGTCCATATGATATTCCTATATGGATTGGTATGTCTTTAAGTGTAGGCATCTAACCCAATTCACATATGAGAATAATTGATCTCCATTCAAATTGGAGAGATTTGCATATGGGAAAGCATCACACAAACATGCATCAATATGAGATAATAATGTAAGGCTTATGAAGCTCAAAAACCATCAATGAGAATATATATTATATGCTTCATAGAATTTTTAAACTTTATAGGTGATTTCGCCTCAAGTGCTTTAAATTTATTTATAACTATTATATAAAAAAACTTGCATGTTTTAATCATATAAAATATCACTTGAGTGCAATGAGTATCACTTGAGGCCACCTTCTTGATGCTCGATTCTACACTCTTGAAACAGAAAAGGATTGGCATGGAAGTTATGAGTCCGTGTGAACTTTGGGTGAGTAGCAAGAAAAATGTGAAGATGGTAGGCACGCCATAACAAACCTGTCCACGTGGAAGCAAGGCAAAACTTTAACGAAACAAGTGAATGTGTGGGATCTCAGTAGAACTTCAACCATTGACTGCAGTTTGACAATTTTGGAAAATTGCAAGATGCACGCAATAATTCTGCCTTGAAATCTGAAGCTTGAAAAGCAATTGGAAATGGGGGTTGAGAAGTCCACCAGGGATTTCGACGGGGAAAACACCATGTGAAACATAATTATTAAAGTGTAAATCGCTTCTCCACTTCCAGATCCTGTGGAACGAAGGCGTGCTAATGGTTGGCAGAAACGGGAAGCGTGGACGCAATTTGTGATGGTTAAAATTGCAAATTGCAATTTGCGTTCCCATTCATGGATCCCGCAGCAAAGGAGGTAAGGAACGAGCGAGAAAATCGACGTGGAATAGGTACGAATAGACAGATGTATGGTGTAAAGGACATGCCTGTAGACACTGCACGGTGGGAAGATTGACAACTATGAGATCTGTAGTTGTTCGAGGGACACAGGTGCAAACAGAAGTTGAACATGAAGTCGTCAATATTGTAACTTTATTTCAAAATACAAAGCAATTTCCAAGAGATGGGAGCTAGAGCACCTCAATGTATTCGTATTTTAGGTGATTCTGCAACACCCAAAGAGACATTGGTACTCGCAATTGCTGCAGAATCCAAAGTTCCATTAGTGGAAGTGAGGCATAGTGATTTTATAGGTAATAGAGACAACGTTGGTGAAGGACCGTCAAGGGTTCGTGAGCTATTCCAAAATTGAAGGGATCTGGCTCCTTTGATTATTTGTATGGAGTATTTTAATTCTTTTGCTGGTGCTCGTGGAGAAAGCAATGAAACCATTATGGAATTCTAGGATATGTTAGATCACGAGGCTATCATAAATCAATTTTTACTCTATCATTACCAAATGAAAAAGAAAAGGGGGCATTGCTTGGCGATGGTATGTTTACCACAGATTATGATTTGTGTAAGCGCCAAAGAATGGCCACGACAATATCAGCACAGCTGAGTCGATTGCATCAAGCTCTTGTGCAGGAAAAACGTTTGCAGCCATTAAATCCATGTGTCTATCCTGACTATTCTCATCGACCATTCATGGGCAAGAAGTAAAGGATAGCTCTGGTCAACCATGGTGCGATAACATGCAGTATATACCTGATAGAACTTCATTTGTGGCCATTGATTTTGATTTGGGTCCTCTTAAGACACAGGGTCTATAGTCAGAAAGGCCACTTTTAGCATCTGCCTTGATGTCCACTTGTAGACGGTTTATCAGGGATTTACTGCGGTTATGTAGGAGGTACAATACCTCTGGCCCCTTAAGAGCAAATAAAAGTCAAGAATATTGGTATGAAGCAAGTGATCATCAGAGGAAGCATGAGACATAGAATGACTGGTCCTTTAATCAAGTAATGGTTACAAGGAAAAGCATGGATTCTTGAAAAAATCTTTTGCAGGGTACTCAATGAACCAGGTAGCTGGAATGGAGTTAGGGCAAAAAATCAAGAAAATTTTGCAGGTTTCAAAATTACAAAAGAAGCTCCAAAAGTCCCTTGGAAATCTTAGTGGGAAAAACAATTTGCAGAATGTAAGTCTCCAAAGTGCAAATTGCAAATTATGGTCAAGTCTCCCAAATCCGCCAGTCAATGCTAGAGGAGAAAAGTCAGCTCAGGAAGAACTTCAAGGACAATTGGAGGAGAAATGCAATTTTGCAATTTTGCATTTGTGCAAATTACAAATTTCCCTTGGATCTCCCAAACCCCCTAATCAATGTTGGTTAACATGAGGTCTTAGTGCAAGAGGGAACTTTCACAATGAATTGCTATTTGAAATTTTGTTAAATTAAAAATCGCAGGTGGAGTTCCGGATTCCCTAAACAGAACTTTTGAGGGAAATGGCTTCAACTGTAATTTACAATTTCACAAAATTGTAATTTGTAGTTAGAGTTTCAGATTCCCTAAAAGGAAGCTTTTTGGGAAATAGGAACTCCAACTGTAATTCGTAATTTTGTAAAATTACAAATTACAAATTGCATCTGGAGTTCCCATTTTTGTAACAGAACATTCTAGGATAAATATAGTTGTGAATTTCAATTCTACAATTTGTGAATTGCAAAACTGCTACTGAGCTCCGGTTTTCTCTAATACTAAGCAATTGCAAAATTTCAAATAGGACCCAGATTTCCCCAAAACAAGGAAAATTACAAATTTAAAAAAATGACCAAAATTTCCCCAAAAGGTCAAAAAGTGAAAAATAAGGCATTAAAAAATGTGGAGGCAACCCTCAAAAGCAAATTTGAAAAAAGTGAAAGTGAAAATTGTAAAAGTGGAGAAAGGATGTTGGAGACAAAATCCAAAAAGGCAAAATAACCTAAGTTTTGCATTTTTATTTGCTTTGTTTGTTCAAACACTTCCATGGGATAAATATTGCAGGTTTATAAGATTAAGGTGGGCCACTCCAAATAATATTTGTCATGTAGCCATGGGTCTAGTGTGTTTGAATGCAATCATTGTAATCCTAGGTTGTTCTTTGGCATGAATAGAAGAAAGGGCAACTATCGAAGAATATTTTAGCGATACAAATGACTCATCAAGGGGCATCCCCAAGTAGTTGCACAAGAGGACAAAGTTTCTTTGAAACTCCACCATGAATATTTTCTTTCTAGCACAAGTAAAATGCATTTTTAGCCAAGGAGAGTAAAGGGCTGTTGTAAATCTTCCTCTTTACTTATAGAGATAGTTAGAGGAATCATTTTAATGAAATAACATGAAGATTTCAAGTGTGGCAAAGGATTTTTTCTAGCTAAGAGCATCTTAGTAGGACTTTGGGGTGTTGACTGTAATTTTAAAAATTTGCAAATACAACACCCATTCCTAGATTGCAAATAGGTGTAAAAAATGTATAAATACAGGGCTTCTCCTCTATTATAGTTGTTGTTAGTGGTCTTGGTTTTTCCTAAGTATAAGCTCTTTCAAATTTTAGGATGATGATTATGTGTACATTTTATCTCCCTTGCTAAGGTGGTTGTAGTTGTACAGTCATTATCAAGCTCTTAAATCATTTGTAATATGTCTCCCCTATCTAACATAGAGAAAACCCACCATGCTTATCCCCATGGAAACATTTTGAAACATTGATGTATGTAAGGTTTTCTTACAAGTTAATGAGAATACTTATGGTTCTTACTTTTTCTTATTGATGAAATAAAATGATGCGTTTTGAAATTTCATCTGATTGGATATCTTGTTTTATGCTCATTACTAGTTGTTATCTTAGGCATTGATCTAGGTTATAAATCCCTATCTGCATAGTGATTTAAAAATATGTTATTGGATTCCTCTTAAGGGCACCCTAGGTTTATGGATTCAATAGGAAAAAGTATTTGAAATTATAGTTGTAGTCTATGCTCTAAGGTTTCAAGAATCAATTAGGTATTTGCATTTCATTGGCACAAATAAATGAAAATTACTCCTAGTAGTTAAAATAGTTTGCATTTGAGTTTTTCTTCATCTTTGAAAAAAGTGATGTCATAATGTTGAAATAATCTCTATTGTTTGGAAATCACTAACACACAACACCATTTTTGACAAACTATCTAACTATCCTACCCTATTTCATGCTACAAATAATACATCATTTGTGTTTATTAAGTGTTATTTGCCTTATAGATGCATAATATCTTACTTATATAACATGTGTCTGCATTTTGTGCTTTAAATCCAACATTACAGTCTCCTATTTTACCACTATTGTTGAAAATTCCTTAGAATGAAGGTTGCATGCACATCCATATCCATCTCTAGTAGCTTGTGTGTGACGTAGTGCATTTATGCTTTCTATTTGATAATACTTCCTGGGTGGAGGGTGCAAATTTGGTTTTTCCCTAGTCATATTTGTTCTTTGTGCCAAAAGTTTCCATGGAGGTTGAATTGTAAAATCACTCCATATGAGAAAGCTAACCCTCAGGTCCTCTCATCTTGTTTCAAGTAGAGCAAGAAGTAGTAGGGTGTTCACCATACCCTCTGTCAGTGCCTCTCATTCATTTTATACACTTGGGCCATTTTTGATGTCAAACCCTTCCCTAGATATAAAAACATATTAGTGGTATTTTCATCTTTATTTGCCATTTTATTCAAGTGTGAAAGGCTAAGTAAAAGAGGTGTACAACTGAGAACCAACACTCTTCTAGCACCGTTGTCAACAAGTAAGAAGATCCTAGTTACTTGTGTTACTAGGGACTCTTACATAGACCTAATTATAAGTTTTGATTTTAAAAATTTCTCTATGGATACTTTCTAAAATAATCTCAACTGCATATTTTTAGACATTATTTATCCATATTATCTTATATGTTTGAAAGTTGGGATTATTTGAGCATGTTTGCTATCTTTGTTATCAACGCCACAACACTCAACTGGGGACGTGCATAGAGTTGAGAGATTTGACTGAATTGACATATGTTGTATTTGTTATAAAGAGATGTGAATATGACATGTTTTGAGGTGGTTTACCCTTATTGAAGATGAATCTAAAAATTTCACTGTCTTTGCTTTCATACATCATCACTAATTTCAGCAAGATACGGTTTCAATATGTATTACTATAAGTTTGTAAATGGTTATATTCTAGAAGTTTGATTCTAGTGGTCACTCTAAAATATCATCTGGTTTCAAAGAAAGATCAATGTCCACTTTGAATATCTTCATCTTTGAGAGTTATTTTAATTACAAATATGGAAGGATTGAGATCATCCTTCAAAGGTGAATCATCTAAGAAGCATATCTCTCCCTTAAGTTCACATCAGAGATGAAGGAGACAAGTTTGGAGGCTTATAGAAGGGCAAAGTTTAGAATATAAAGAGTGTTTGGGCTACCAAGGTTTTGGTAATTTTAAACTTTTTATTGATCTTCCCATTATTGAGGACTACCATAGTTCTGTTAGTAATTCTAAATCATATAGTCCAATTTATTTTCCAGCTTCTTTTGAACTAGCTTAATCCCCTCTTAAGTTTAATCCCCCAAGTCCACCTCACACACCCCCTCACATCCCTTTGCCATTTTTTTCTTAAACCAATCATAAGGCATAGGGATCAAGATGAGAATGAGATTCCTGCATTCTACATTCCCAAATTTAGGCTTATTAAATTTGATGAAATGGAAGGCTATCCTAATGAAGTCTCAAATGAAGTAAGGAACCACCTTCCCAAATTTTAAGGGAACAAGGTAGTGATTGGTGATCAACACTTGAGGGCTTTCCATATTATCATTGAATATTATGAGGTTGAGCATGAGGATGTGTGAATTATGTTGTTTTTTCATACACTGGAAGTAGATTATCTTGAATGGTTCAATTATCTTCCCCATGGATACTTTGATTGATGGGAAGATATGAAGAATGTTTTCAAAATTTAGTATGGTGACAAAATCTATCCAAGGTTTATTTTGGCTAAGTTTGAAAATATTAAGAACAAGAATGAGTATGTGTAAGACTTCAATACATGGTTCAATAAGGGCATGATAAATATGATATCCAAGAACATCAAACTTACTGATACAACATGTTTGATTAAATATTATGATGCCTTTGACAATAAAGATGCATACTACTTAAGGGATAAGTCTTATACGAACCTATGGTTGGTATTCAATATGGTCATCCAAATTGAAAATAACATAAAGGTTGTGGGAGATCCCTTAAACAAGTGTGATCATGTAAAATTGGTCAATCTAGAAAAAATGTAGTCCATTAAGAATGCCAATATTAAGGAGACTATTAAGACTTTGGCCTTCACTATCAAATAAATGGCATACAAGCTAGCCAGGGCTGAAAAGGGGATGCCTCATGGTTCTACATGTCATGATATATCTGTAAATCTAAATCAAGCACAAGGAATACATACTTTCCACAATAAAGATAATGATAGAGGGAAGAGGTTTGCATGTGATTAAAGAATGGATAGAAATTAGAGTAGAGGGGTTGGAAAAGAAGTGCTTGGTCGGTGAAATACCAAAATAAATGCAATAGGTTGTGACATTGATATTGATTGGTGTGACAAGTACTTCTTTCCTCATCCCTCATGTGATAATGCTAAACTGATTGATGTAAATGTGGATGAACTTAGGATTGCATCATCCGATGATGAGATTTTGATGTTCAATTATCAAAGTCCCTAAAGCAATATGGTTGTCTCTATGAAATTGTTGAGTGCTATCACTGTTTATCATTTTTGGAGTGTAGTACAAAAGGTATGTGTCCCACCTCTTGAATTTACTTGTGATGTTAATATGACACAAGCGTATGAATTAACCTATCATAATTTCAAATGCTTATGTTTTATGATGATTAATAAATATTATGGGGGGATTTCTTCAGTTGTGGACATGCAACTGTTAATCAATGCAATAGTTTCCTAAGAGAAAGGATACAACTTGAATAGTAGGCAATAAGGTGATGCTCCTCAAGACAATACCCATACAAATGTAAGGGGTAGGTGATGCAAGTAAGGAAACTACAATAGTACCAAATTCATCCAAACTAACACCTCTTTCCCAAGTTGCTAAACCAATAGGTGCTCTAGTTAATAATAAAATGCACTTGCTATCTAGTATCCCTAAGAGTATGAATGATGTTAAAAATAATCCACCTCTAAAAACTACTTTAAAAAATGCCAATTCATCCAAACTTATTGCACTTCATACTTTAAGTGATTGTATTCTAGACAAAGGTTTTATCACCCTTCCACCTAATACTCTTCTTCCTCAGTATAGCATATGTGATATGGCCCAGGGGTTGAACCAACTAAAAAGCATGATGCCATTTGTTGAGTTATCATGAATACCTAAACATAGGAAAAGGAAATTTTAATAATTAGAATTTGGTGAGAATTTAACTGTAAATGAAATGACTTCACACCCTAATACTCCTAAAAGATGATGAAGAATTAAATTAAATTGTTGAACCAACCCTAGAGGTGTATTTGGGAACTGCATTGGTAGAACATTAGATGAAAGTGGATCCATTTTATACAACCTTGTTGATCAATGGTTTAATTCTTTGTAACTACATGTTTGATTCTAGAGCATCTTGCAATGTGATGTCCTTGGGCATCCTAAATGAGCTTGTAATAAAGATTACAATATCCTTTAGTAATTTTTATTCCATGTATTCATGAGAAGTGCTAGTTGTTGGGAAAATTTAAGGGTTGGTAGTGTAATTGGTAGTGCATCTAGGTAAGTATTTGAATATGGATGTGGTAGTTATGGATTTCCAACCTAAATGGGGGAGGATATTGTCATGTAATGGGTTGCTAGCATGGGTGTAAGTGTAAAAGTGGACGTTTATTATGCCACCATTCCATTGGGAGGTAAGATGGTCAAATGTAATAGAGATCCAAAGATTTTTCATGTAATTGAAGATCCAAAATGTTCTCTAAATGAAGTGTTGTACATGGATGTTGAATGATGCAACTTCATTGGGAATATTGATGTTATTGAGAAACCAATTATTCTTGATGTTGGGATTGATAGTAATCATGCAAACTGGAAAATGTCATCAGATAGAGCTAGGGATATCTTATATGCCCCAAAGGATGAATATTTTTAGTTTTCTTTCAAGTCATTTTCTGACTACATTGATAATATTATTGATCATGAGGCATTCATGGTTGTTACATACCTAATTACAACTAAGAAACAAGATTATTTACATTTGTTAAATAAGTACCAACATATTTTATCTTGGTCTTATCTAGATTTAAGATCATATAGAAAAGATTTGATTCAAAATGTCATCCCATTATAACCTAGTAGTAATATATTTAGGCATGTACAAAGATTGATATACTTCATCTTGGCCACCAAACTACTAGAAAAACTAGACAAATTAGGGAATGTTAAAATACTAGAGCCACTAATAAATTTTAAACATGTGGAACATTTCCTTGACTGAGCTCGTAACTATGTACATAATTGTATAATGTATAGTCTTGTTGCTTTGTTATTTTTCTTGCCCCTCTATTTTGGACTTTGTTTATATAGTTCCTTTTGTGTTTTTTTTTTGTGTTTTCATTTTTAGATCCTCCTGATCTATTTTTGTTAGTATGCCTTGTTTTGTTGAGCCTTTATAAGTGTTTGCTAATAAGTTGCTAAATTTTTAACTATGTGGTCCAATGGATTGAAACCTACTCTTATGTTCTAGGGTTCTTTGCACACCTACAAGAGGCATACATCCCCTATCGAGAGCCAATGTTCATACTCAATAATGACCCAGGTATTCAAATCTTTTCTAAAGAAAAAGATTGGCATCAAAATTATTAGTCCATGTGAACTTTGGGTGAATACAGAGATGGAAGCCACACCATAACAAACCCATAAACATGGAAGCAAGGAAAAACTTTATTAAATAAGCTGATTACATGGAAAATTAATGAAACTCCAACCATTGACTATAGTTTGAAAATTTTAAAAAATTACAAGATGCACCCAATAGTTATGCCAGAAGTCTGAGGCTTGAAAAGAATTTGTAAATGGGGGTTGAGAAGTCTATCAAGGATTTCCATAGGGAAAACACCATGTGAAAAGTAATTACTAAAGTGAAAATTGATTCTCCAATTCTAGATCCTATAGAATGAAGGTGTGGTAATGGTTGACAAAAATGGGAAGCATGGATACAATTTAAATTTGTTAAAATTGGAATTACAATTTGCATTCCCATCTCTAGATCCCATATCAAAGGAGGTAAGGAAAAAATGAGAAAATCAATGTGGAACATGTATGAATAGCTAGCTGGATGGCATAAAGGACATGTTTACAAACAATGCATAGTGGGAAGATCGACAACTATTGAGATCTGGAGCTATTCGAGGGATAGAGGTGATAACTTTATTGAAAAATAAAAAACACTTCCAAGAGATGGGAACTAGAACACCATAGGGTATTCTTATTTTAGATGATTCCAAAACACCCAAATAGACATTGGTGTATAGAAGCCAAAGTTTAATTAGTGAAAGTGAGGCATAGTGACTTTATAGGTAATAGAGATAAAGATGGTGGAGGTCATTCAAGGGTTCATGAGCTATTCAAAACTACAAGGGATCTAGTGCCTTTGATTATTTGTATAGAGGTTTTTTATTCTATTTATGGTGCTCATAGAGAAATCAATGAAACCATTATGGAATTTTAGGATATGAGAGATCACAAGGCTATCACAAATCAATTTTTACATTATCATTACCATATGAAAAATAAAATGGGGTATTATTTGTTGATAGTATGTTTAACATAGATTGTGATTTTTGTTAGCACCAAAGAATTTCCATGGTAATAGCATCATAGTTGAGTCAATTGCATCAAGCTCTTGTGTAAGAAAAAAGTTTGCATCCATTGCTTCCATGCATCTAGCCTGACTATTATAATCGACCATTCATGGGTGAGAAATAAATGATATCTCTAGTCAACCATGGTGCCATAACATGTAGTATATACCTGATAACACTTCATTTGTGGCCATTGATTTTTATTTAGGTCCTCTTAAGATAGGTTCTATAGGTCGAAAGGCCACTTTTAGCATCTTCCTTTGTGTCCACTTCTAGATGGTCTAATAGGCATTTATTAGGGTTATGTAGGAGGTACAATTGCTTTATCCCATTGAGAACAATTAAAAGTCAAGAATATTAGTATGAAGCAAGTGATCAATAGAAGAAGCAAGAGACATAAAATGACTGGTGATTTAATCAAGTAATGGTTAAAAGGAAAACTTATCTTCTTGAAAAAATATTCTTCAGCATACTCACTGAACTAGGTAGCTGGAATGGAGTTAGGGTAGAAAATCAAGAAAATTTTACAAGTTTCAAAATTTTAAAAAGAAACTCCAAAATTCCTTAGGAAATCTTAGTGGAAAAATCAATTTGCAAAATGTAAGTCTCTAAAGTGCAAATTACATGTTATGGTCAACTCTCTCAAATCTACCAGTCAAAGCTAGAGGAGAAAAGTCAACTCAAGAAGAACTTTAGGGAGAATTAGAGGATAAATGCAATTTTTCAATTTTACATTTGTGTAAATTGTAAATTACACCTAGATATCCTAAACCCCCTTATCAACACTAGTGAATAGGAGGTCTTAGTGCAAGAAGGAACTTGCACAGCCAGTTACAATTTTGAAAATTTTCACAATTGTAAATTGTAGTTAGAGTTCTCATTTCCATGAAAATATTCCTTTTAGAGAATCCAAAACTCTGACTTTAATTTGAAATTTTTTAAAATTAAAAATTATAGTTGGAGTTTTAGATTCTCTAAAATAAATATTTTCATGAAAATGGGAACTCCAACCATAATTTATAATTTTGTAAAATTGCAAATTGCATCTGGAGTTCCCATTTCCCTAAGGGAAATTTCCAGGGGAACTACAACTATGAATTAAAACTTTGTAAATTAAAATTAGATAAAATTTAAAATTTCAAAACCAATACTAAGCTTCAAGTTTCCCTAACACAAAATAATTACAAAATTACAAATGGAACCTAGATTTTCCAAAAACAAGGAAAATAGCAAATTTGCAAAAATGACTAGAATTTCTCCAAAAGGTCAAAAGGTGAAAAATAATGCATTTATACATTAAAAGATGTGGAGGAAACCCTAAAAAGGAAATTTGATAAATGCAAAAGTGAAAAATCCAAAAGTGGAGAAAGCATGTTGAAGCCAAAAAGCCAAAAGGTAAAATAACCTATGTTTTCCATTTTTCTTTGCTTTGTTTGTTCAAACACCTCCATCGGAGAAATATAATAGGTTTGAAAGATAAATGTGGGCCAATCCAAGAAGATTTGTCATGTATCCATGGGTTTAGTGTGTTCTAATGCAATCATTGCATGCCCATGTTGTTCTCTTGTGTGAATAGAAGAAAGGGAAACTATCAAAGAAGTTTTGAACCATGAAAATGATTGGTTAAGGTGCATCTCCAAGTAGTTTCACAAGATGAAAAAGTTTGTTTGGCCTCCACCATGAATATTCTCTTTCTAGGTCAAGTAAAAGGCATTTCATCCAAGGAAATCAAAGGCTTATTGTAAATCTTCATAATTACTTTTAGAGATAGTCAGAGGAATCATTTTTCTTGCAAATACATGAAGATTTTAGGTGTGGCAAAGGATTTTTTCCAGCTAGGAGCATCTTGGTGGGACTTCAGGGTGTTGAATGCAATTTTTTAAACTTTCAAAATATAACCCCCATACTTAGATTTTGAATGGGTGTAAAAAACATATAAATAGAGGGCATTTTCTCTATTCTAGGTTGTTGTTTTTGGTCTTTGTTTCTTATAAGTATAGGCTCTTCCAAATTTTGGGATCATTGCTATGTGTGCATTTTGTCTTCCTTGCTAACTTAGTTGTAGCTATATAACCATTATCAAGCTTTGAGAGTGTTTGTAATATGTCTCCCCTGTCAAACATGGAGCAAACCCACCATGCTTATCCCCATGGTAGCATTTTGAAACATTAATTTATGTAATATTCTATTTCAAGTTAATGAGAATAGTTGTAGTTCATACTTTTTCTTGTTGATGAAATACAATTATGTGTTTTTCAAGTTTAGCTAATTGGATATCTTGTTTTGTGCTCATTAATGGTTTTTATCTTTGGCATGGATCTAGGTTATAAATCCCTTTCTACATAGTGATATAGAAATATGTTGTTGCATACCTCTTAATGGAACTCTAGGTTTATAGAATCAATAGGAAAAAGTATTTGAAATTTTAGTTCCATTCTATGCTCTAGGGTTTTATGAATCATTTGGGTATTTGTATTTCATTGACACTAATAAATGCAAATCACTTCTGGTAGTTCCCATAGTTTTCATTCAATTTTTTCTTCATCTTTGGAATAAGTGATGTTATGAATTTTTAAAAAATCCATGTTATTTGAAAACCACCAGCACACCACACCCTTTTTTACAAACCATCTAATTATCTTACCCTATTTCACCCTACAAATATTACATCCCTTGCATATGTTATGTGTTATTTATCTTGTAGATGCATAAAATATTGCCTATATGACATGTGTCTATATTTTGTGATTTAATGTCAGCATTGCAATCTCCCATATGACCCATGTTGTTAAAAATTATTTATAATGAATGTTGTATGCACATCCATATCTATTGTCAATAGCTTGTATGTGACTTAGTGAATTTTTGAATTCCATATGACAACCCTTCCTGGGTAGAGTGTGCAAACTTGGTTTTGTTGTGGTCATATTTTTTCTTTGTTTCAAAAATCCACATGGAGGTTATATTATAGAATCACTCCATGTGAGAAATATACTCCTCAGGTCCTCTCACCTTAGTTTAAACAAAGCCAAAAGTATCAAGGAACTGACCATACTCTCTATCGGTGCCTCTTAGTCATTTTCTACATTTGGTCCATTCTAGATGCCAAACCCTTCCATAGTAATAAAAAAATATCAAGTTTTTCATCTTTATTTGCCATGTTTATTCATGTTTGCAACGCTGAGCAAAAGAGGTGTACAATTAGGAACCGACACACTTTTGGCACTGTTGTTGGGGAGTAAGAAGATCCTAGTTACTTATGTGTTGTGGACTCTTGCAGAGCCTTAATTAAAAGTATATGTTTGAAAAAGTTCTCTGCTAATAATTGCTAAAATAATCTCAGCTAAATATTTTTAGACATTATTTATATTATCTTATGTATTTGAAAGTCTAGATTATTTTAGCATGTTTGTTATCTTGGCCATCAATGCCAAAACACTCCACTGGGGATGTACCAAAAATTGAGAGATTTGACTAAATTGGCATATGTTGAATTTGTTAGAAAGAGCTATAAATTTGTCATGTTTTGAGGTTGTTTTCCCTTGTTGAACATGATTCTAAAAATTTTAGTGTCTTTTCTTTCATACATCGTCACTAATTTCATCAAGATATGGTTTCAATATGTATCACTAAAAGTTTGTAAATGGTTATATTCTAAAAGTTTGCTTCTAGTGGTGACTCCAAAACATCATTTGGTTTCAAAGAAAGATCAGTGCCTGCTTTGAATATCTTCAATGTTTAGAGTTATTTTTTCTTACAAAGCTAGAAGGATTGAGATCATCCTTCAAAGGTGACTCATTTAAGAAACTTTTCTCACCCTTAATTTTATATCAAAGATGAAGGAGATAAGTTTGGAAGTCAGTTGAATGGAAAAGTTTAGTAGTTAAAGAGTGTTTGGGCTGCCAAGGTTTTGGTAATTTTGAACTTTTTATTGATCTTCCCATTATTAAGGACTATCATAGCTCTCCTGGTAATTCTGAATCATATTATCTAATTTATTTTCTAGTTCCTTCTCAACTAATTGAATACCCTCTTAAGTTTGATCCCCAAAAGTACACATTGCTCACCCCCTCACAACCCTTCACCATTTGTTCTTGAAACTCCCATTGAACCAATAATGAGGCATACGGATCAAGATGAGAATGAGCATCTTGCATTATACATTTTCAGATTTAGGTCTATCGATTTTATTGAAATGGAAGGCTATCCCAATGAGGTCTAGATTGAAGTAAGGAACAACCTTCCCAAATTTTAAGGGAAAAATTTAGTGAGTGGTGATTAGCACTTGAGGGATTTTCATATTACCATTGAAGATTATGAGGTTGAGCATGAGGATGTGTTCATTAAATTATCTATGTGCACATAGGAAAAGGATGCTCGCTAATGTTTTAATTATCTTCCCCATGGATGCATTGATTCATGGGAAGAGATAAAGAATGTGTTCAAAATTTAGTATGGTGATAGGATCGATCTAAGGTTTCTTTTGGCTAAGTTTGAAAATATTAAGAATAAACCCAATAAGTGTGTGTAGGACTTGAATACACCATTCAATAAGACCATGATTTAGCTTCTCAAGAACATCAAATCTAGTGATACAATGTGCTTGATTAAATATTGTGATGCCTTTGACAAGAAGGATGCATATTACTTAAGGGATAAGGCTCCCACAAACCTATTTTTAGCATTCAATATGTCCATCCAAATTGAAAATAACACAACATTTTTGGGAGATCCATTTAACAAGTGGGCTGATGTAAAATTGATAAATCTAAAAAAAATGTTGTCTACTAATAATGCCAATCTGTAGGAGACTATTAAGACTTTTTCCTCTACTATCAAATAAATGTCATACAAGATAGCTAGCACTGAGAAGGGGCTACCTCATGGGTCTACATCTCATGAGATAGCTCTGAATCCAAATCAAACATGAAGAATGCCCAATTTTCACAATTGAGATAATTATAGAAGGAAGAGGCCTACACATGAGGAAAGAATGGATAGAAATTAGAATAGAGGGGCTAGAAAATAAGTTCCTAATCTATTAAATGCCAAGTTGAATGTGGTAGGTTGTGACATTGATATTGATTAGTGTGACATGTACTTCCTTCCACATCCCTCATGTGATAATACCAAACCGATTGATGAAGATGCATATGAACCTTAGTCCGCATCATATGATGATGAGATTTTGATTTTCAATTGTCAATGTTCCTAAAGTAAGATGTCTACCTCTATGAAATTTCTGAGGGCTACCACTATTGATCAATTTTGGAGTTCAGTACCAAAGGTATGTGTCCAAACTCTAAAATATGCTTATGATGTTAATATGATGAAAACATATGAATTACCTAATCATGATTTTGAATTCTTACATTCTATGATGATTGAGAAATATGATGGGGGAATTATTTTAGTTGAGGAATAACATTTTCTAATCATTGCAGTAATTTCCCAAGAGAAAGGGTATAACTTGAGAATAAAATAACAAGGTGCTACTCCTCAAAATTCTACCCCTATAAATCCAAGGACAAGTGATGCAAGTAAGGAAGCTAAGAAAGATACAATAGTCTCAAACTCATCAAAACTAGGACTTGTTTCCCAAGTTGTTAAACTAAGAGGTACTCTAGATAATAAGACAATGCCCTTCCGATCTAGTATCCCTAAGGGTGTGAATGAAGTTAGAAATAATCCACCTCTAAAAAATGATGTAAAAAGTGCCAATTCATCCCAGCCTATTCCACTTCAAACTTTAAGTGATTGCATTTTAGCTAATGCTGTTATCACCCTTCCACCTAATACTCCACTTCCTCGATATAGAATATGTGAAATGGCCCAAGTGTTCACCCAACTTAAAATCATGATGCCATTTATTGAGTTTTTATGAATACCTGAATATAGGAAGAGGGAATTTGAATACATAGAATTTGGTGATAATTTAACTACAAATAAAATTAATTCACCCCACAATACTCCCAAAATATGATGAAAAATTAGACGAGGTTGTTTAATCAACCCTGGAGATGTATTTGGGAACTACATTGGTAAAAAATCATTTGAAAGTGGTTCTATTTGCCTTGTAGATGCATAAAATTTTGCCTATATAACATGTGTCTAAATTTTGTGCTTTAAATCTATCATTATAATCTCTCATTTGACCCTTGTTGTTGAAAATTATTTAAAATGAAAGTTGTATGCACATCCATGTATTTATTTGGTAGCTAATATGTGGATTATTAAATTTGTGTATTCTGTGTGATAACCTTTCCTAGGTGGAGTGTCTTGGTTGTGCCCTAGTCATATTTGTTATTTGTGCCAAAAATCCCTATGGAGGTTGAATTATAGAATCACTCCATGTGAGGATGCTACCCCTCAGGTCCTCTCACCTTGGTTCAAGTAAGGCTAGAAGTAGTAGGGAGCTGACCATACCCTATGCCGGTGCCTCTTAGTCATTTTATACTATTGGTCCATTCTTAATGCCAAACCCTTCCCCAACTATAATGACATATCAACAAGTTTTTCATCTTTGTTTACCATTTTTTTCAAGTATACAAGGCCGATCAAAAGAGGTGTAGAACTAGGAACCAACACACCCTACCCCTAGCTTAGCTCTAAACCTATCTTAGGGCCTATTTTGATCCTTATACAAATTTTATGTGGGTCTAACCCATCCCTAGACATTCCAAAAGTAGTCTTAGACCTTCTCATAGGCATTTATGCCCATAGTGCCCTAAGTTCTTCCATATGGATAGTAGCATGCATCTTACGATATTAGTCCATTGTACTAGTGACCAAGGGACCACACTAGTGTACCTTACCCTCTTTCAAACCCAAATAGATATATTTATAGTTCTAAAGGCACCTTAGGGTTGGTCTAGGTTCAAATCGCATCTAGGAAAGCCCCAAATTAGTATATATACAACACTTTTATCCCTTTACCCACTATATGGAAATGAAAACAAATACACATGAAAAATTCAAAAATGAGTTTTACAAATCAAGTTAATTGATCCATATTATACTTTAGTTTTCCATACATCCATCTAAAATAGTCCTAAGCTAAGTTTACTTAGATTTCTAGTCTTCAAACTCATTCACAACAGTCAACCCCACACTCGTAATAGTATTAACTTGCACTTGAACTAACACTTAGATTGGGAGAACTACATTAGGCTTGATCTCCTCTTGAGGTATTGGTATGTATGCAAATCTCAACACAATAGGGTGTCAGGGACATCCATCCTAGCTAGCTAACATCACACTTTTGATACTTGTGCCACTCATATACCTTAACAATATGGAGGTCTAGGTTTTACTCCTAAATCATTCAAGATAAGGTCATAAAAGTAGATTAGGGTTAATTCACATAAACATATGTATCTCAAAGTTAGACAATGCTATTCAAAAAAATTCATAGAGTTTTAAGTAAGATAAGACTAACTCAACATAGAGGAAACTCATGTGTTATGTTACTATCTAATGAATCATGTTACTAAGTAGGAGGAGTTCTGAGACCTATTTCCAATTTATTACACTATGATCAACTTTTGTACCAGCTTATAGCCTCCTATTCATCTATCTTAGTCATTTTCTAGCTAATTAGATACTTGTGTGATTCATTATAATTTTTAGATAAATCCCTTAAAAGTTAAATCATTTGGTGAACTTAACTTAATTTGAATAGTACTCAAAACCTTAGACCTGGATGCTCTTAGGGTTTGTATCCTTATTTTAAAAATGTGTATTTTTTATGCTAGGAGTTTCAAATTTCATATATTTTCTTATAGCATCCTTTTTTTCATTTTGTTTACTATATGCCATCTCAAAAAGTTATATCTCTTCCCTTAGTAAGAAGTGTTAGGATTAGTGGTAACCCTATTGAGCATACCCAAAATATTTTCATTTGAACTGATACCATGGACAAAGGACAAGTTACAACACCCCTCATTGATCTTTCATATCTTGATTATGTGGATTCAAATGATAATACATCCAAACATGAGAAATACAACCAAGATAATACTAATACACAAGATGGGACTCAAGAGAAAATTCCCCCACTTGATAATGATAATCTTATAGTCAATAAGGATGAGATATTAAAAAATTTTAGAGATAGATGTCAGGAACGACCCCATGATTATACACATATTTTTAAATCTATATTGGAAGTCAAGAACACATACTTGGTCAATCTTCTAATAACCCAAATGTTAATATCATTACACCTACTATGGGGGCAATAAAATTTTGTAATAACCTATTCTAACTCAATAAACTTCACCAATGGAAACATATCATATAGATAGTATGCATTCCTCCTCTCTAGATGTACAATCACTTATTCATGAGGTTCATGATCTGTAGGCCAAGGTTTTACATATTTAGAAACATGCTACTAGACCACATCATCCCTTGGATTCTCGTTTTCTTCTACATACACCTTTAGAAAAACATATAGTGAAAAATCCTTTGCCATCTAGATTCGTGGCACCCAAGCTTGCTTTATATGATGGTAATGGTGACCTAGAACACCATCTATGAAATTTACACACAACATGTTTGGACTATGTGTGTAATGATTGGTTCTTCACTAAGTTTTTCCCTCAAAGTTTAAAATACTATACACTACAATGGTTATATGATCTTCCCAATCAGTCCATCACAATAGTCAATCCACTAGAAGATATGTTTTTGGAAAACTTTTCAATCAACTTAGTGATAGGGTTTCCTATGCTCAATTTGTACAACTCAAAAAATAATATACTGATCCAATAACTGAATATGTCTTACGATATAAAACTATATAAGCAAAGATAACAAACCCCATGGTAGATAGAGAACTCCAAGACATATTAAAGAAGATTTTATTACTAATATTGCATGAAGCTATCTTATTCAAGAAGTTTCCATCATTCACAAATCATTAAAATTTATTGAAATAATGATAAGTCAAAAATCTCTCCATGGGTAAATTAATGTACCCAACTAGATCATATTCAACTAATAAGAGTATCAATAATCCCCCATATAATGTAAATCCTAATGAGAATATAAATGACTTAAAACTAATAGTTAATATGGATTCAAAGCCACCCCATTGCATGGTTTTATCAACTCCTCCAAGGATAACTTTTACGAGTCTTCTTTGATAACCAAAATGTGTTCTCCAACAAATTTTGGAGTGCATAATCATATCTCTCCCTCCCATCAAATATGTTGATACAACTAGTCCTCTTCTGAAGAATTATTATGAAAATGTATTTTGTGACTATCATAGGGAAACAAGCCATATAAGAAATACATGCATCATCTTGTAACATAGATACAATATTTGATAGAAGATAATATGATTTCTATTGGCACTCATATAGAAGTATCTAGACACAACAACAAAGGGAAAACACTAAAAATATTTGTATATCCATTTCTAAAAAATACATTTAATGAGATAATGAACACTTCAAGTGTTTATTATACATACAAGGTAAATCCACCATCAAAATCTTATCATAGTCATATAATTTACACACACCCTATGTATAATATCATTGGTGTGTATCATACTACATTACCATCTAGACATGTTATCACTTTTTTAGAGAAGGAGATAGTAGATTATGAAACATATTTATACACACTCTTTATACAAGTATACATTGTTGATCATCTCATTAAGAGAGTCATGGTTTATAACACTTTGAGTGTTAATATGTGTACTATTACACTCCTACAACATTTGGGTTTTTTTGAATAGGACATTTATCAAACAAATACACTTAATTGTAGTTTAGTGGGCATGTTAATAGAATCATTAGGGAGATAATAACACCATTATAGTTTGGGCCCACACATGTGGCCACTAGATACATAATATTACCTATTGTATGCACATTTGATATGTTATTGGGTAGGCCTTTGATAAAACATCTTCGGGATATCTCATCTATCATACATATATGTCTCAAATATAGATATGTTAATCATGTGGTTACCATTGAGGGTCTTTCAAATGAATATCCTATACATATTCCATAACTAGTTATATAACAAACACTAGTTACCATTCAACACACTTAGTCTATTAGCATACATATGATATTAGTTGAGCCACAAATGTAGGTGACAGATACTCCTATGACATCATCACATACACATACTCTAATAAAAATGCCTATATTAAAGATACGCATGCATCAAAGACATGTTGTGGATTCTAGAGAATCTCTCTCTATCCCAGTACCACATATATAAGTATTATAACATAGAGCATCCACTACAGTTACAACTTATTCCACTAGATTGGTTTACAATAACCCCATAATTCATAGACTTATTAAGTTAACTCTAAATTTTTATAGTTCCATTCTATACGAGGTTTAAACTATATATCACTTAGGACATCTGATTTCCCAATTTTAAATTACTCATCACATAGAATACATGACTACTCTTCCTCTTTTTGATAGATTACACATTCACTATGAGTCTCTTATGAGACTCATCGATTATTAGTATCTCTCCTCTTGTAAATAATTTCTCTTAGCTTGCTCCTTTTATATATTTTCATTTTCATGACTGCTTGTACATATCATATATTCAAAAATATGAAAACACCATCAAATGTTCAAAAAAAAAAACCATTCAAGTATTATCTAGAAAATACAAAAATTCAAATTATATGCATTTCCATGTTTACATTCCTTATATTTTCCAAGTACTAAATATAATACATATTCTAGTATAGTTATCATACATACATGCTTCAATTTTTCTTTAAGTGTTCAGAATTCTTATAGGACTCAGGTCCATAACATAGATCTAAATTTACTATTATCTACCCACCGAGGCCACATACATAGATACATACATTCATCATTGATAAATTCACCAATTGGGGGAATCTTATGCAAAGATTTTTATCTACCAAGTTATATAATTCCATACTCCATATCATAGATTTAATATTTTTTATATCCTCATATTAGTTATCTTATACTACTCAGTTTTTTACTGACTATCACTACTATAGACTCATCTTATGTACATCTTTACTCTTATATATATTTATACCACATGTTCACTCATACTTTCATTTTTATCTTTCCTATTTTAGATTTGATTGTGTCTCTTTGATTCTAAATCTACTTGAGGGCATTTGAATATTCCATTATTCTATGACTCTATGCCAATTCATTTCATTATGTGTATGATTTGGACATGTGCCCATGTCCCTGTGTGTGCCTTCTTGATTTTGAATTTAGACATTTAAAGATGTCCTTCTATGTGGCTCTAAGCAAACCTTTCTTGATATATGCATATGTGTATATTTAAACGTTTCCTTGTGTGTTTGTTATTTATATGACTTAGTGACATGTGCCCATGTCCCTTGTAGTGTATCCCTTTCACCTTCTAGTGCCTCATGTGTAATGTATGTATCTTCTCATATATGTGTCATGGTCATGAAACTTATCTCTTGCTTCTTAAATTCACTTAGTTTGTGATGACATGAGGGAAGTCATGCATCTCCCCCTTCTTCTTTAGGTTCCTTAATGGACATCATGCCCCATCCCCTAGGCTGTTTACACACATTAAACCTAGATTTTCTACTCACATACATACTTACATTGTTATATCTATCTTGATAGCTTTGTGAATGTTAGATCTAACATACATAATACATTACCAACTTATGCTTAGATTATATTACATTATGATGTCATGTATACACACTATATTGGTTTATTATGAAAATATCATATATGCTAAAGATAAAACATAGCCTGCATATATTTTATATTGAGGATAATTATTGCATAGGTTTCATAAATCCCCTCAATAGAGATCAATCCATCTAGGTGCTCTCAGACATAGTTTTCATCACAAAGCCATATATTACAAAGGTCAGATTAGGAAAACATAATGAAAAATGGTCAAACATAGATCAATTTAGTTTACATAGAAAAACCATATAAGAACACTAACATGACACAGAGGACACCAGCATAGTATGCTATTATTGAAGGGACTATGCCACTATCTAGTATCCATAGAAAAAGGAAAATCTATATTGGCTATCAGTCATAGCAGTTTATTCTCAATTTTTCACATAATCATACTAGTTTTCTCAGATTGGGGGGCATCATAATTGTTATTATACTATTTTGGGCAAAGGAACCAATTATTTTCTTGAGGCACATAATTGTGCTTCATATATGAGGTGTACATACCTTATTCCCTATAAATTTTAAGCTTATAATATCCCTTTTTAAGAGCATAAGTTTTTTACCATTAAAAGAACTCAATGAAATACTTCTTATATTAAAAAACCTTTTATTCACTTAAAGTTGATGACTACAAGTAAGATAGTTATTAGTACACCTTATATATTCAAGTGTTATTCTATAAAAATAAAATTATGTATCTGTTGAAGAAACTGGCTACCAAAAATACATGTAATGTAACCAACATTGATTTCTAGGCCCTAGCCAAATCATCATCATCTCTAGTGTGAGGGAAAATAACAAATATTCTTCACAAACACATTCCTTTTTTAATATGTATAGATAATTGTTCTTCATTTTTAATGATTATTGTTTTTTAAAATCTAGGAAAACTTTAAACTAAAATGTATAGATCAATTGAATAATTCAAATGGATAATCATTCTATCGTAAATAAAATTATTTGTTAAATATGTTTTATTGTAATTATAACTATATGGTAAACATATCTACGGCCATCACAACTTGTTTTCAATTTTAATAATTCCTTAAAACATTATCCCAAGGTGTGTTGATTATTATAATGTAAAAAATGTTATCTCTAAATTAAAAAAATTATAAAAATAAAAAAATAATAATAATTTTAATTTATTTAATAATTAGTAATTTCAGTTAAAGTTTTAATAATCATGTTGATAGGAACTAAATCTAAAGGATAAACATAGATAAATGAATGGTAATTTTGTAAAAATCAATAGAACAATGTTTGATTACATATGTTATGTATGAATATAAAGGGAAGTTTTCACTAAATTCTACAAAAAAGAATTAAGTGGAAGCAAAATGTGTTATGGAACATTATCTTTCCTCTTCTTGATTTTTAATTTGAGCATACACAGTGTTTTGCATTTTTTTAGCAAGAAAAATATAAAGCAAGGGAAACATAATGATACTATAATGAGTAAACTCATGATATAATATTAAAATTTAAACCTATCTATCAATGTTTTTAATGTTGATTAGCACCTTCTAAAATGTACATAGACTCACACAAAGTTGAGACATTTCCAAAAAATATTCCACTTGTTGAAATTTTTTGATAAGGGAGCACACACTCAACCATAAGAAGCTTTAGGAAGATATTCTCATCTTCTTCCTACACCAGGAGACATTATTATTTCTCACTACCTTAGTGAATGAATACATAAAATTTTCATTTATGTCCACCTAATCTAAATATTTCTTTTTCACTATTTACCGTATAAAATGACATCACGTGTTGATGTTCTTCATTTGATAAAAATACATAAGGTTCTTTACTATAGAATTATACATTAGCTATCACAACTTATGTTTACTACTTCATTATTGAAACTAATAGTACATAGCATGCCTTTTGAATCCACACTACTTCATTGCTTGTAGTAGTAATTATGATGGATCATGTTTGGTTGTAGAAATGTCCATACCATCTTGTTGTTTAATCATCTAGTTTACAATAACAATAAACAATTAAGACATAATAACAAGTAGAACCACAAAAATAAAAATCACCAATGCAATTAGAATCCAAAAATAAATATAGACTATCTTTATTCCATCAGATGTACTCTAATAGCGATATCTTGATTAGACATTCATTTCAAATATTTGAAGAACCTATTTACTACTATGCAATGCTCCTTACTTATATTGGACATGAATCTTCCAACTACTCTCATGACTTATGAAATATTAGCTCTGGTGGAGACCATTACATACATCAATATTCCCATCAGACTCACGGATGAAATGTAAACCATGTCCTCCAATTCCTTATGAGTATCTTAAAGTTATATAGTTAACATTTTTGACCAATTATAAAATTAGGGTGCATCATCTTGTTTTCATGTGTCATAAACCTTTCCAAAACTATCTCAATGTAATTTAAACTAGAGTTTCTTGATCACACGATCTAGTTTCATTTCCGTGTGTTAAATGAACCTTAAAACACTCTAATATTTCATGTTAAACTATGTATACAATCGATACTTCACCTACTTGATTATGCCCACCTCATTCTTAATCAATAACAAGTCATCCACATAGATTACTATGATGAAAAAGTTATCTCCCTATTACTCATAGTAAACATAAGGATTTAACAATTTTTCACATAGTCTAATAACATAACTATCAAACTTATGAGTTCAAGCTCTTTGTGATTGGTTCAATCCATATAATTAATCTATAGTCTCTAGACTAAGTCTTCTTTTCCCTTCACCTTAAATCTATTAGGTTGAAACATTTAAATTTATTATTCAATAACATAATTCATGAAAGATTTCTTTACACCCATATGCTTTATCTTAATAACAAATGCAATAGAAATAACTAAAATAAACATGATAGATGTCAATTTTGTAACTAGAGAAAAGGTGGCACCAAAGTCAACCTCCTGAATATGAGATAATCATTTTTCCACTAAACATGCCTTGTACCTCTCCATATTTCATTGTACATTTTTATTCCTCTCTAAAACACACTTATGGCCTCTAGGTTTTCATCCAAGAGGCAACTTATGTAGATCCTAAGTCACATTATTGTTTAGATCCTCCATTTCATCCTTCATATCCATCTTCTGATAATTTATCATTCACAACCTAGAAATTCCTTCACCGTCTTGGGTTCATTAATATCATCTAATTATAAAGTGAAATAAATCTTAGTGTACCTTATCTACTCAAGTTTTATATTATGAAATCACATTTTAAACCTAATAAGATTGACTTATTTCTTTATTTCTTCTTTTCCAAATTTGGTTAAAATTCCTATAAGCTTCTAAATATTTGGTTTTCACTAGTGCTATGCAAATCAAATAAAGATAGTAGAGAAAGGTTGGCTGCCAATAATATATGTAATATGAACAACATGGATGTGTAATATAATAAACCTTGATTAATAGTTTATTTCTCAATCATGCACTACCTATAGTGCGAGTGCAAAAACTAATTATTTCTAAGAATCACAATCTAACTCTAATAAAAAAGATAACATGGTCTAGTTATATAAATATTTTAATATTAATCACTTAAATGTTTTATTAAGTATAGAAAGATATAGACTAGTGTATATACACCACAAGAATACTTCCAATCAAAAATCCTTATACCATAAAGAAAACTATTTATTAAATGTGTTCTATCTTAATTAGAACTATATGCTAAACATGTTCTAAGGCCATTTCAATTAGTTGGCCATTTTAAACATTCCTTAAAACACTTTCCAAAAGTGCACTGATTACTTTAAAAATGTAAAAAGTGTTTTATTTAAATAAAAAAATTATTAATGATAAAGTGGGGTTTTTTTGAATGGGAATTGACCCCTTTATAGTCACAAAATATCTTTGCCAATAAATCCAAATAAAACAATCAAATAATCTAAAATATAAAATAAACTTGATAATAATAGTTAAACAACACCTCAACAATAAAGGCCCAAGTAGGAAAGCAACCAACTAGGAAATGAAGTATAATACTATAAAAACCACTAAGTTTTAGCAAAGACAAACCCAAGACAAAATAATTCCTATCTATCAATGAACAAAACTAACAAAAGACTAATACTATAAAATATCCAAGATGACTACTCAAAATTTGAAAGTACCTAATGGATATCCTTGAGAATTATGCATATGATGAAACTAATTTTATTAATCATTGAGGAATAATTTATTCCATAATCCATTGTATGGCACTACATACCATGTTATCCATTTTTGATCTTGAAAATTATGTTTCAGACCTAAGTCCCTTATTTTTTGAAGTAACAACCATGTTAGCAATAATTTTTGAAAAACAAGTCCTAAAAGAGGAGGAAGCATCCACAACCAGCTGAGGAGGGGTTATAGAATGAGTAGGGGCTAAATAAACATTGGTATCTTCCTCTAAAATATCAACCTAATATTGATGAACTAAGAGGGATGAAGAAGGATGCTATATTTTTTTATTATTTTTCCATAAGAAATCATGATCTAGAGCACCTTATTTCTTTCTAAAATCTTGGCGACCAAAATACTGTATGAAATCTCAAAGACAAGAGGGGAACCTAGTAATCCAATGGCCATTAATATTAGAGTGGAAGAAAATAAAAGGAAGACATTAATATTTGACAAACTATGTTTAATGTCCATGTGAGGAATGCAAATTGACCAAGTGGAAGAGAGGTTTGGAGATGTCAAATATGTATTAACAATCAACTAATTAATAATTTTTTTAATAACTAGTAGTTCTATTTAAAGTTGTAATGATCACATTAATAGGAATTAAAGTGAAAGGATATGTTCATAGGTATAATAATGATACATTAAAACAAAAATGAATAAAACAATGTTAGATTAAATATATTATGTATGAAAATAAATGTAAGATTTATCTATTTTTTATATATAAAATAAAGTGGAAGGAAAATTTGATATGGATTTTTGTCTTTCCTCTTATTTGTTTCTAATTTGAATGAATGAAATGTTCTAAATTTATATTAGCAATAAAAATATAAGGTTAGGGAGATGTGAAGTTACTACAATGAGCACAATCATGAGATAATAGTAACACTCATACCCACTGATCAATGTTATCAATTTTGTTTATTGCTTTGTATAATGTTAGTCCATGTGATTTTTGTATTGTTAAAACCCAAGACATTTTTATAGGAAAAAACTTATGATTACCACAAGCAGTTTAGGGAGATTTTTACATGTTTTTGTTTTCTAACATCCCATACTATACCATTGTACTTTAGGAATTTTGTAACTAAAACATCAATAACCCAGCGGGATTTGTCCTAATTTCATATATGATAGTTTAAACTTCACCAAAAGTGCCTTATAATAGCCTTGTTTGAACCCATAATTGAAAATAAGCATAACTTGTTGCCCCTTACATAAAACAACATTGGTCTCTAATTGATCATTATTATTTACATTCATTTTTTTTATCCTTGTATGTTCTACAATGCTACATGCAATTGGCATACTCTAAGGTTTCAACACTTCATTTGCATGGATTATAACCAAACTATTAGTTTAGTACATATGTGCGTCACATAGAAATATAGATTCTACTTATAGAGACAATGATATATCTGTTCTAGACATGATTATTTCTCAATCCCTAAATTTTAGAATAATAATTTATAATATTGATTGAGATTTTGTGAAAATTTACATGGCATAGGTCATAGCCTTGCTACTAGAAAAATATATTTAATGTAATGGTAGTGTCAAACCTTTTCCAAATTGTTGAAATGTATGATTCTATTTCAAACATATCTATTTCCTTAACTAGATAAGTAGGCAAAATGTGCCTATGATAAAAATTGATCTCCATAAAAATTAGATATATTTGTCCATGGGGAAAGCCTCATATAAATGTGCATCAATATGGGATAATAATGTAGGGCCTAGGAAGCTCATTTCATCATTCAAAATATAATTTATATACTTCATAGATTCTTGAAAATTTTCAAGTTCTTTCACTTCAAGTGGTTTATTTTTTATATAAGTATATAGAGGCTTGATTGTATAATCGATGCATGAATCTTGAAGGCTGAAAAACTAGTAGGATTAAAAAATAATGATGATGAATTATTTTGACCTATATGTGACAACAATGGAAGTTCAATGATATTATTGGGATATGATTTCCTTATAGTAGTTGTTTATTGGACGACCATATTAAATGTAAGTGTTGACCAAATTTGAATTCTATTCAAAATAGTTCAACCTCTACTATTTCAAACTTTTGGAGAAATTTTATACATCCTATGGGGTGCCATTGTTGGTCTATTATCTTACTTAACCTTGTCCTAGTCCTTATCTAGGCTCACCCTCCTTGTAATGGCCTATCCAACCAAAGTCAAAGCCTAGTCAAAGTTGGTAAAATGTCTATTCTATTTTATGTTTTCCTAACATGAAATTTGACATGCTTCATATGGTTTACAAGTCATTAACTGGCTATTGGTTATGTCTCATGTGCAAAAATGGGTCTTTTGGCCACTTTCTAGCCCATTAATGGACTTGTGCAGACTTTCAAGAGGGTAAATTTGTCACAAATATTAGTTTCAACATGGGAAAGGTTAGAAGAATGTTATGGATATTCATTTGTTAACCAAGAAGAAATTATGTTTAGTGGATGGTAGTTTCTCATTAATTTTAGGGGCTTTTAGGGACTCGTACAACCTCCATCATCTGATCTTTAGCTAAAAACATGGTGAGATGTATATTCACCTTGCACCACACATTTCCATGCTTTGTATGCAAGAATTTGATCAAAAATTTTCATCTACAACTAATTTTCCTTCATTTTATCTTGGCAAATAAATAATGGTCAACTTCAAAAATTTGGCATGGGCCATACATGTGGAATTGAAAGGAGTGTTTCTACAGGTGGATAGTACTCTGAGTCCTCTTCACATCCATAGCATGAAATTTAGTTTTGGTGTCTTCTCCTTCACGAACCAACATCAACACTCCAAGAAGCCTTTTTTGTGTTTGCAACTATGAGGTGGGTCACTATTTGCAGTCATCCTCATTTTCTTATTTTGGTCTGATGATTTCATGTTTTGTAGTGGTGTCCACATTATTTCCAAGGTATTAATTTAGGTTCCCCATCCTTAATTTGGTTTTAAATGAATCAATTATGCAAGAAAGCCTTATCTAGGCTTGTTTTCCAATTTAGACCATTATGTTGCATGTTTCTGGAAATTGTGCACCTGTAGATGCTATTGGGAAATTCTCCATGCCAACATGATGGATTTGGATAATTTTATCTCTTTTGAAAGTCATGGATATGGTTCAGGGGAATATGTATTCTTAGGAGACCTAAATCATTCATCTTTTCACTATTTTCTCCCTCACTACCCACTTTAACTCATCCAACATGCAGGAGGTCACCTAAAGGGGATAGAGGAATGTGGAAGATGTAAGATTGTCTTAAGAAATCCCTTCTCAAATCCTGTGTGTAGAATTCATCATGATAAACCTATCCTCCTAATTAATACTATTGGAAATATGAATTTTTAAGCAAAAGAGATGACTGAGTTTTGTTCCTTAGTCCCTAAATGGACCATATAGAGATTGTAGGGGTTATTTGGATTAGTGCTTAACATAACCAAATGGTTTCTCAATGCCCTTAATCATTTGGCCTTATAGTACAACCTAAAATAAATTCACTTGAAAATTTTGGAGTCACTAGGATAGGGACAATATGGTTTTCAAAACCCACAAAAGTTGATAATAAACCACTGAAAGTAGATAGTGTTGCCTGCATTCTTTTAACAGAGAATGAAACTCATACGATGCATAGGAAGTTCTAGACCATGTATAGCAAGGAGAAAAATCTCCAAAGGATATAAATAAAAAATTCAATCACTCATTCAATGGGAGAAGAGATGAATATATCAAATGACCTTCTAGGCCTATCCCCTATTCGTATATAGGGCAGAGCATGGCTATATACAATATTTCAAGGATTGGTACAAGATCATGGTGTTAAAGGTTCTGAGGAAGAGATATAAGTCCAAAAATGAATGTGATGAGCTATTTTAGACCTAAATATAACCTCATACATTCCTAATATGCTCTAAAATCACCTTCAATAACCTATAGGCCTAAAAAACATGCACCTTTAGCCTGGTATTAAGTGTTGGTCTCAATCAACTTGAAGGGTTTTTGAGGTCAAAAAGAACATGTAGGTGGGTGATATGAAGATAGTATGATATATTAATATAAAAAGGGGCCTTATTCACCTTTTTAGGCTAAAAATCTACCTTGTAAACCTACAAGCCTATAGGTGTGTGTCCCAATCCTAGTAGGCAATAACAAGAATGAAAGGGTGAAGGATTGGCCTAATAACAAGCATGAAGACAAGGATGAGAAGGTTTAAAATAGTTAATAATGTTTCATTAGAATAAAATTAAGGTTTTCCCATTCTTAAAACAATATTCAATGCCCAAAAGACCTTTTCACCTATGCAAAATATGTCTCAGTCCGTATAGACAGGTTTGGAAACCATGGAACAAAGGGGAAACAATGGATTCTCACTAACAAAGGGGTTTAATATTGTTTAAAAATATACATGAGATTTAAAATAATATTATAACCATGTTTTATAAAAATTTGAGAATAAAAATTGTGAAGAGGTAGTAGCTACATGGAGATTTGAGTAAAAACATGCAAAAAATAGGGATTTTGACCCCCTTTTCGACAAAATTGAGATGGTTAAACCCCTTAGAAATGGAATATAAAAAAAAACATTGGTAAATTTTGTCATTATTACCTTTTTTTTATTTAAAAAAATTAATGTTTTCATAGTATAATAGGGAATATAATCTCTATTTTGTCTCAAAGCAGGGGCAGTCCTTTCATGCACAAGAATGGCAATTTTGGGAAAAGTGAAGAATGGAGGGATTTTACTCAATTTGTGTGACACATGAATTAAAATAATATATATATATATATATATATATATATATATATATATATATATATATATATATATATATATATATATATATATATATATATATATTAGGGTTTTAATACTAATAGGGTGGTCTGGACAAGGAGGTCTGCATGCAGGCCTAACAAGCATGCAAATCTAGCCCTTAATGCAAGGTCGTTCCAAATCCTAGGCTTATAAAAAAATTATAGTTATTTATATGAATTCCATGTGAATTATAATCATGTTTTAAATATTTTTTAAGGCATGGTAAGTGAAAATTAAGGGTCATATAGATCAAAAATTTAAAGTAGATCATTGGCAAGGTGTAGGATTTGTCCCAAACTAGGGGTCATTTCCATTTTTGGCATTTAGTGATCCATTACAGGTGTTGGAGGGTTTTTATGGGGTATATAAAGATATTATACAACTTATTTTTGGAAAATTAACTCCATAGGAATCTAGTTTTGGCCTAAAGAGTACTCAGACCCTCATGCGAAGCATAGAAATGACTTGAAGGTCAACCTTGGACACTCAAACCTACCATAATATTTTGCATGGAAAGATAAGATATTTCAGTATGATTGAGATGGTATTTAATAAGACACAAGTTTAATTATTAGGTTTTTCTAATGTGCCATTTTTCTGAAAAAAAGCTAAGACTAAAAACCCCCTAAAACCCTTGTAAAACCCTAACAAGGACCCGATTGGAGAAAGCTTTCTATTTTAGCATATAAATAAAATTTAAATGAAATTAAACCACTTTTATGTTACATAGGAATATAATATGATCCTACGTATGTGATGTTTTTGTATAGAATTTTACATATCAGAGGAAAATAGGGCTTGTTTTGACCATTTTGAGCGGTGTGTAGGATACAAGAGGAGTTAGGAGATGAAAAAAAACCTTGGGAGGAATATTTAAAATTTATATAACTCCAAAAAATAATCTCATCTCATGAATAAACATCTAATTTCCCCAACTAGGCCATCATATTTAGCCAGTCTAGTGAGCCAGCTAGTGAACACTTAGGGAAAGTGGTGAAAAGCAATTAGGGAAGCCTTTTAAAGGTTTTGTTTAATTGAAAATTATGATATGGAAACATTTCAAAAGTTTAATTATATCTTTTTCATGGATCATAGTTCATTTTTTAAGAGCTTGAAGGTGCCAAGTGTGAGAGGTGAAAGGAAAAGGGTTATTTTGCAACTACCAAGTGTGATCCTACATGGCCAAGATGATAGGAAGGGCTAGGATCCTCCCAAATTAATTTGAGTGATTATTAATAACCCATATTAATCATATTAATCATAAAAATTTATTAGGTATAGAGTTTGTGTAGTTTTGTAAGGCCAATCATAAGAGGCAGTTTTCTATGCATAGAAAAGGAGTTTCTTGACTATTTTTAGGCCCTAAATTATTATAGATGATATTGGTAAATAATAACATGGATTATATCACCCCATAATTACATATCATTCATTTTTAATTGGTCTTCACATTTGTGACACATGTATTTGTGCCTCTTCAACTTTTCCTCTCTCTCTCTCTCTCTCTCTCTCTCTCTCTCTCTCTCTCTCTCTCTCTCTCTCTCTCTCTCTCTCTCTCTCTCTCTCTCTCTCTCTCTCTCTCTCTCTCTCTCTCTCTCTCTCTCTCTCTCTCTCTCTCTCTCTCTCTCTCTCTCTCTCTCTCTCTCTCTCTCTCTCTCTCTCTCTCTCTCCTTCCAAGTTCTATAAATTTAGCCTTATTGGCCATTTTATGGATCTCTCTGCTTGGGTATGGTGAATCCATGCCAAACTTTTACCTTTAATCAATAAAAATAAGTTTTTTTACCTCAATCAAATATTTCACTAAGCGTGCAATAGATGTTATTATTGTGCAAGTGTAACCTTTTTTTACCTTCACATGTTCCTCTCTTTAGTACCTTATGTGTTTTTAATCTCTCACTTGAAGTTCAATAAGAAGTTTCAAATTATATTTTATGTGTAGTGAGTAGGATACTCAATAGAGTGTCTTAAAATTCATATTGTTTAGTTCATCCTATATTATTTCATCTCTAAGACCCTATGTTGAAGCATTGATGTGAGAAGGGAGATTGATGTTGAATGAAGTGTATGTGTTGTTTGTGCTTAGTTTGAATACATGTTAAAGGTATGAGTAGAGAAATTTTTTTGTCACATCACCTAAAGTATAATAGGTTTACTTTCAGTTGTTTTAACCCTTTTCATCTGTCCAAGTTGTTAATAGTAGCAATATGAGCTTAAATGATGTATCAAGGGCAGCTATCCCCTAATCTATAGATCCACCTCCTAATAGGGATACCCACAGCCCTGAGGTGGTTCCATTGTTTCAAGTGAATGAGGATAAGCTTGTCCCATCTCCTCATTGGGTGAAATTTCAAGTGACAATAGTAATAATTATATCTTTTTGAGTGAATTGATGCAAAATAATGTCAATTTCAAGTTTTTTTCTTTAGGAAAATCACCATGGGTATGAGACATTGAGGAAAGAGATTGAATCTTATGGTAACTAAATTTATCTAACTCTATATAAGAGTGGGTTTAAAAAAAAATTGAAACTTATTTTTTATTCTAAATGTAGTGGATATCATAATCATTATGGCAAAACATATAAAGGTCATTTATTTCTATGCCATTGTTCAAGTGAAATTAGGACAAGATCTATCTTTGATCAAGTTATTAAATCATTATTAAGGATGAAATCATTTAAATGGCCATTACTTTGATCAAGTTATTAAATAATTATTAAGGATGAAATCATTTAAATGGCCATTATCCAAACTCTTTTAATTTATATAAGGTGTATGGTCAACATCCCAAGGATGGTAAGAATATTTCATACATTCCCATTTTTTTATAATGTCTTTGTTAGTGGTACCTATATATATGAAACAAAGATTAGCAAGTTCATAAAATGAATTTTTTTTTAATATAGATCAAACAAAAAATATAAATGACACTACTATTCAAATAATTAAATCCTATACATTAGATTAGTTCAAATAAAATAAATAAATAAACATTCACCTTGACCTATGAAGATGATCTTGCTACTTTTTTATATATTATTTTACCTGAAATTGATTTAAATGTAGTTTCAAAGACTTGTGGAGTTCATGGATAAACAAATAAAACTTCACCTTTCAAGATGATTTTTTAATTAAATGACTAGTGAATTGATTTAATCTCTTGATAATTTCTTTGATAACACTTAATTTGAACAAACATTCTTGATGATAATCGAGGGTGGCCTTTAATTAATATATTTGGGGAATCTATTTGGACCATTGATCTTGTTTGGATATCAAAGGTGGAGGGTTGGTCTTTATCCTCATAAATGAGGGGAGTTGAAAGAGTAAATGTGAGAGTTTGGAGTGTGTGTAGAGATGAATTGATGAGGCATGGGTTATGACATGCCTTAGAAAAGTGGGGATTGCATTAGGATTTGGATAGCTTGAGTGATGTTAAGACATTTAGATTTTTCATATTTTAGATAATAGAATAAATGAAAATCCATGTTTTTTTAATAGAATAAATGAAAATGCATGTTTTTTTAATTAGGGAAACATTAATTAATTAAATTTAGATTAATTAATTATTTTTGTTAGAGTGGATAAGGCTATGATATAATAGATTAATTAATTAGGGGGTGATGAATAATGATTATGCTAGGGATGTTAGTTGATAATGAGTAGTGTTATATAATTAGTGATGATGTTAGTGTGGAGTAGTGAGATGATTGAAATCAACACATGAACTATTACATTTTAGTTTTATATATTTTTACCCTCTTTGAAAAGGTGTTGTACGACATAGGGTGGATTAATAAATTACTAATTTAGAATAATATGAAAAAGATAATATATTATGCTGAAAGAAGATGATGGATGATGCCCCTTTGAGAGGGCATGTGTGGAAGAATGACATAGATGGGCTCTTAAAAAATAGAAGTGGAGTATAGAATGTAAAAATAAAGGGGTCAGTGATGAAGAAAGAGAGGTTGGGATGCATGATGCAATGGTGGCTGTATATCGAGATGATGATATAGAGATATGATTGTCCCATGTATGAGATTAAACCACTTGAGATAATTATTGCAAAATATTATTTGATTTGATGACTAAATTATTTTCCCTAAGTAGGGTGGATTAGGAATGATAAATTATGAATTATGATTCACATGTTGATTTTCCCCAACCAGTGTAGGTTTGGGAAGGATGCATCCTAAAAACCAGTGGGCTTGGATTTGGGATCTATTTATTCCATGAAATCATTATACACTTGAATTTACCCAGGTAAGGATATATTTAAGGTGTTGGAAGTACAAGATTAAATTGGATGGATGATTTAATAAATAATGGATTGATTGTTCAATTGCTTTGTAAGCATAGATCAAGGCTTTAACTATTGTATGGATAATGTATGATATGTTCATGTTTTATGGATGAAATGAATTTAATAGGTATAATGAATTTTAAAATAAGGAAAAAATTGTGAAAAAATAGGCACGCAAAGATGACCTAAAGGATGAAATAAGTGTTGAAAGATGATGTGATTATATTTAATTAGCTCATATTATGTTCAATTACACAAGATTGGATGAGGGACATGGAAATGTGATTTTTGAAAACTTAGGCCATGAGTATGATTGCTATATATATATATATATATATATATATATATATATATATATATATATATATAATTATTTATAATATATGGATTTTGGATGATGAATCCTAAGAAATAGCCAAGTTGACCTTAAAAACATTGTGTGACTGAACATTACCTAAATAGTAAAAATAGACCTCAAGCTATGTAGCTATCCACTTAGGTAAATATGTGATGAGGAATAAGGAAGATTATAATGGATATTTAAATAGGGATTAGATTATTGGATTAGGGTATATTTTTCAAGGAGATAGTTTTAATTTTTGGCATGTCTCCACATAATTATGCAACTTGAATTTTTATATTACATAAGAAAATATGCACCATGTTGTAAAACACCATGATGACATGGTTTTAGTGTAAGTATTGACCCCTGATCTAACATACAAATGACAACAATGCACCATGATATGTAAAAATCATGATGCTCCTATTATCATATGCCAATGGATTTCCATAAGTCACAATAATAAAATAAAATAAATAGGCAAACTCGCACAAAAATACCAAATAAAATGCATTCCATACATTAGTTGGTTTTACATTCTAATGATTTTTTTTTTAAGATTTTTTCATAGATTTTACAATGTTTTTTCATTTTTTTGAATTTTTATGTTTAGGGATTTTTTGATGTTTGGATGTTTTTTGTTTTTTTTATTTATGCATATACAATGGGTCATTAGTAAAGGAAAAACATGTTCTATAACATAGATGGGAGATGATTACAGATGGAAGGGATATAAGATGATGTTGGATAGGAATGATGGATTAGGGATCTCTAAGGACATTGTCAAATTAGAATAAATACCTCCATTTTTTAAAACAAAACTTTGAGTATATACCAATATTCTTGCAAAAATGGTTATCAATATGTGCTCAACTTCCTTATTACTTCAAGATGAGAAAAAATATGGGAACGATTGTAAATATAACATAATTTCAGATTCATGCAACTAATAAGCTAAGATTTATCTTACCTCTTACAATATATTGATTACTATATTTGGTTTTTATTAATTTTCATATCATGAAAATGAAAATTGAGGTATTTACCTAATCATTTATATCTTATTATATTTTATTAGTCCATATTAGGGTAACATATATTTGTCTTCTTGATTGAAATCCCTAACTACATACTAAAGACCCACTATAAAATAGGGATGATGATTGAAATGTATGGGTTGAGTTAATCTTAGCCACCCCTTATGATTATGTGTTTCCTACATAACTAATACTCTAAGAGGGAAGTAAAACTAAATGTAGTTATCCAACTTAATTTAGTGTATGCAACTTTGTGCAATACTAGCACATAATAGAATCCTATGTATGGAATTAAACCATTAAAAACCCATGACTTGACATTGTAAATGATATTAAAAATTACCTTACATATTTCTTGTTTTAGGGATTACATATTTGACTTTAACATAGTTCATCTAAATGTGCAGTGTATTTCTAATGATAGATAAATAAGTGTTAGTTATAAATATGCTTAGGATTTATACTTTTATATCACTAACTCTTTGGGTAATTTAATTTGAATAAACATGAAAACACGTATGGGATGACCCACATGAATAGATTGAATTTTGTAAACTAGCCATTAAGGACTCATGGATAGGATTGATCTAAATGGGCAAGCATGTGGTTGTAAAACTATATGAGGAAGTGTGGACCTATCCATATAAAATTAATAATGATTTTTTATTAGGGAGAGAATATGAGAATGATATTAAGATGTTTATGTAAAGACTTAGAATATTCTATGTAGATGTCATGGTAAGCTGGTAAGGTCAAGTCTATTTATGACTAAATAGATATGAGGAAGGTGAAAAGAGTCATGCATGTGATCATAATTAAAGTATGTTCAGGTTTGGTAAAATTACAAACTACAAAATTTATATTACCAAATATGAGTGCCTACGTTTTCTCCCATTTTATTCTACAAATGGAATTGATAGAGTAAAATTATAGAAGCTGATACGTGAGGATAACCATGATGGGTATGTTCAAGTATTTATTATGTGTTACACCTTGATCCATGAAAATTATTATGTAAGAGAACAAATATTGTCTTTTAAGTAAAATTAGCAATGAGGTGATCACACCATTTTGAAATTTTAGTGTAAAACAATGGGTTGTGTTAAATATATCCTTATCCTCAATAAAAATAAAGAATAAATTATAAATTAAATAACACATATATTATGTCCCACATAAATTAATATATATGAGTAATAAAATCCACTATGGGATCCATTTAATTTTATAAATGCTCTACTAGTGCCTAAGAATATATGTAAGTAGTTTAAATAGTTTGCTACAGATAAATTATATGATTCAATATGAGTAATGTGTGAGTATAATTATTAGTTGAATTTGTAACATATGATTTTAATATGTTTTGAATACAATAACTTGCATAATGTGATTCAAAAGTATTATAATATTTATGAAAATGTGAACATATGCCTTACATATTCCCTCGGTTTAATAAATGTGTAATTTGAATAATGTAAGTTGGCTAACAATGTCATATATTTTGAGAAATAAAACTCATAGTAATATAAAAACATGAATATGGCTTGTATATTCCCCCATTATATGTCAAACTTATTATAATAAGA